>VMDR010001373.1:0-130690 GCA_007922815.1 Macrotus californicus | reverse complement strand
CCCATCTGATGACCTGTGTGGACGAGCGCCGGATATATCCGGCATCCATCTGTATATAATTTTTATAAATTTTACTTATATAATTGATAGAATTTTATATAACTATCTCTTAATATTAAAGTTACAAACAACACTTGGAAAAAAGCATTGTTTTATTAAGCATAGATCTTATATAAAGTTAGGAAAGTCTTCACACAAAGGAGGACT
Source organism: Macrotus californicus (assembly GCA_007922815.1). NCBI lineage: Eukaryota > Metazoa > Chordata > Mammalia > Chiroptera > Phyllostomidae > Macrotus > Macrotus californicus. Next base: position 130,483 of record VMDR010001373.1, on the reverse strand, counting down.
GACCATGTGCTATGTGCGCGTTTTCGGCGCAGCACCTCGTACAGCGGGAGTGTCGGGGCGGAAAGAGCGCTCGTACCGAAAGGGTTAAGAAAGAAAACTAAACTGTGGTGGAAAAATCAGAATGGTACAGTGATGGCCTCTGGGAACAAAGTGATAATTGTAGAATGTAGGGGGTGGGAATGTGGGGTTTCACAGTATACTTTTTTCTAAATGTTTGGAAAGAAAACGACATAGTCCCCCTATAATGGCTTTTTTAAAAAGGTGGAATATACCACACATTGGCAGGGAAGTAGCATAACCCTTAGAAGTAGTAGAACTTGCCCTGGCTGGTGTGGCTCAGTGGATTGAGCCACTGGCCTGTGAACCAAAGGGTTGCCGGTATGTTTCCTAGTCAGGGCATATGCCTAGGTTTCGGGCCAGGTCCTCAGTAGGGGGTGCTTGAGAGGCAACCACACGTTGATGTTTCTCTCACGGTCTTTCTCCATCCCTTCTTCTCTCTCTAGAAATAAATTTAAAAAAAGAAGTAGTATAACTCGATACAACCATTTTGGGAAAGCTGTTGGGTGGGAATGATGAAAGCTGAACACACGCGTGCTCCTAGGCAGTAGGGGCTGGGGTGCTCGTACAGCGCTCTTGTGGACCCCCCGGCACAGAAAGGCCGGCCCGTGTCTACCAGAAATGTGTACCAAAAGACATGTTCTCAGCCGCACAGTGTATCATTGCCCAGCATTGGGCACACCCCAGGTCTTTGCAGTGTCGTGGAGAAGGCGATTGCAGACTCTTCACACGACAGAATAATCTACGCAGGTGTGGAAGCAGATGCACAATGTACAACGTGTAAGGAGAGGTCTCACCATCAGCACCGAATGGAAAAGGGCAGACACGAAGGAGCTTATGCTCAGTGGCTCCTTTTATGTGAAACACAGGAGCCAGCAAGATCACGCCGCACTGTTAGAAGACAACCCACAGTGGTTCTCCTTAGAGGGGAGCTAGTGATGGAGGGTCTGTGGGAGACCCCAGGGCACAGGGCAGATTGTTTCCTGACCCCAGCCCTGGGTTCTGCATGTGCTCAGTTTGCGAGGGAGGACAAACACTGTGAACTGTGTGTTCCTGACAAGTGTACTTTTGGGCGTGGGAGTTAAGTCTTTGCTGAAAAGTTAGACTGTATATCAAGCCCTGGGTGAGAGGACCGTCAGTCTGTCCTGTCTTTCCAGCGAAGGGGAGTGCATGGTGAACATTTGCTCTCCTCTCCTTGCAGAGTGGCTGCACCCAGGGCCGGAGCACTGCAGTGGTGTCAGGGTGAGAGCCGAGGCCCAGGGCTACACCGCGCTCCGCGTGAGCTACAAACATGGCCACATCCACCTGAGCGCCCAGATCACCCTCGCTGCCTACCTGCCCCTCAAGGTGAGCCTGGGGCCTCTGCCCTCCGTCTGCTTCCCTGATGTGAATTATTCATTTGTTCCAGTGAATTTGTGCTAAAATCCTGACTATTCAGAATAGCTTTTAGAACAGCAATCTCTTCCTATGATTTTTGGGCTGAAATTGGGAAGGGTATAGAAGGAGCAGAGCCTCCCTGATGATAGGCACTGATTCCTGATGTCGTATGGATGAAATGTTACCCTTTGGGGCCTGCAGGGATCACAACAGAGGGGCAGTTCTGGTGAACTCCAGAGTTACCCTGTAGGGTCTCCCCAGAATCCTGGAATGAGGACAGTGGCCCTGCCCTGAGGGTGCACATTCTGGGCCCTTGGGAACTTGAGACCTGGGAACCCTCTGAGGCCTTGGGAACAGGTTTGGGTTCTCCCCCGACCTGATGTCAGGTAGGCATGCAGTGTCTGAGCCCCATATGCCCGTGTGTGGGCAGGAGGCTGTCACAGTACTGAGAGCACAGCTTTGGTGCCAGCCCCTGAGTATGAGTCTAGGCCTAGCAGCCACTCTGTGCCTTGGGCTAACCTAATTCCTCTGGGCCTGTTTCCCTGCCTGTGAAGTGGGGCTAATATAGTACCCACTTCGTGGGGTTATAAGCATTAGCTGAGCTGTGAGCAAAATGGGCTTCAAACAGTGCCTGAGAGGTGGTGAGTGCTCAGAGGGTTAGTTTAAAACCCTAACAAGAGAACTGGACCTTCCAGGAAGGGCAGTTGGGGAGGCTACACAATAGCTGTCGTGCAGCAGGAGGGCGAGCGTAACTGTTTCTTGCTTTGAAATGTGCTCCTCGAACAGGAGCCCAGAGAGGGGTGAGTTGGCTCCTTCTTTAGGGGAGGGCTCAAGTCTTGGCCCGGGGGAGGCTCTTCCTCAGCCTCCCAGGCTGGGCCAGTCAGCACTGCGTGTCCCTGACACCCAAGCGTCAACCTCTGGGACAGTCTGGTCTCCTTGTGACTCTTACCCATTAAAGCAAGCTCAGTAGCATTAAAATCTTTTCATTTCTGAACCCCTAGCCCTGGGCATGGTACCTGATAGAGAGCAGACAGCCACCAAGGGTTTTTCTTTTTTATTGAGGTATAACTGACATGTAGCATTATATTAGTTTCAGGTGTGCAGTGTAATGACTCAGTATTTGTATACATTGGGAGATGATCACCACAATAGGTCCAGCTAGCACCTGTAACCACGGCTTTTTCTGCAATGAGAACATTTAAGCTCTGCTGTCGCAGCAACTTAAAAATACGCAATATAGTATTGTTAACTGTTGTCACCATGCTGCACGTCACATCCCCAGGACTTAATTATTCCGTGCTGGAAGTTTGTGTCTTTAGACCCCTTTACCCACTGCTCCCCCAGCTTCTTCCCCACCTTGCGGCCACCAGTCTGTGCTCTGTGCTCACGAGTTTTTGTTTGTTTGTTTTGTAGATTCCACGTATGAGTGAGATCATGCACTGTGTGTCTTTCTCTGTCTGACTTATTTCACAGCGTGAGGCCTTCGAGTCCGCCATGTTGTTGCAAATGACAGGATTTCCTTTTTTATGCCTGAATGCTGTATGTATGTATGTACCGTATTTTCTTTATCCATTCGTCCATCAGTGGACATTCAGGTGGTTTTTGTGTCTCGGCTACTGTAAGTAATGCTTCAGTGAACATGGGGTGCAGAAATCTTTTCTTTCCTTCATTTCCTTTTATATCCTGAAGTAGAATTGCTGGTTCATACAGTAGTTCCAGTTAATGTTATTATAGTAGCTAGAACTGCTGTATGAAAAGGGTTTTAATTATTTGAAAAGGGTTGTTTTATTTAAAATGAATAAGTAGGGGCTCTGGCTGGTGTGACGCAGTGGACTGAGCACCAGCCTGCGAAGTGAAAGGTCGCCGGTTCGATTCCCAGTCAGGGCACATGCCTGGGCTGTGGGCCAGGTCCCCAGTAGGGGGCGTGTGAGAGTCAACCCCACACTGATATTTCTCTCCCTCTCTTTCTCCCTCCCTTCCCCTCTCTCTAAAAGTAAATGAATAAAATCTTTAAAAAATTAAAATGAATAAGTAGGTGAAGTGTGTTTAGAGTTAACCAACCAGGATGAAGCCAAGGTCTCCTAACCCCCAGACCTAAAATAGCAGGTACTTCTAGATGTTTATTAGGGAAAATGGCCCAGCTCTGCCCTCTTGCTCCATTCATCCACTTATTTAACAAAGATATGAATACTTACTCGGTACCAGTCCCTGCTCTTAACTGGAGGGATACAACATTGAAAAAAAAAAACCCATCGAAATCCTTGTCCTCAGGAATTGACATTATAACAGAGACAGAGGTAGAGGCAGACGGTGAATAAACCAAGTAAGGAATGTATTTCTGTATATGCATGCCACGGAAAAGGTCAAGTGTGAAAGGATGCTGGAGAACATGGGGGAGGGAGGGTGGCATCTTAAATAGAGGAGGTCAGACCCTTCTCACTGATCAGGGTACCAGAGGAGGTGAGGGAGCTCGGAGAGCAGCGCTGGAGACAGCTGCATTCCTAAGAAGGCGGGGGTCGTTCTCGAAGAAGCCCTTCCACAGCCTTCCACGAGGCAGGATGTTTGGCCAGGGCCCTTCAAAGAGGTTCTGTAGGGCCCTTCATGAGCGCTTCTCCAGGTGAATGGAAAGGCTGATTATTGGGGTATTTGTCTGGAACATCAGAGGCCAGCAGCAGAGCTCGCTGTCCCAATGTGGGGCCCCAATTGAGGAGGCTTCCTGACAAGACAATCTAAAAGAATATGGGTCCTTTCTTCTTTTATTTTTCTTATGTCTTCATGTAAGTTAAGGCAGGTAACAAAATTCAGATAACAGTGGCTTAACTGATAGAGAATTTATTTCTCTCTCACACAAGAGCTCTTACACAGGGCTAGTGTGGCAGCTCCACGGTCCTCAGGGACCCCAGGTTTCTGTCTTTCCACTTCATCATCCTACTATATAGCTTTCATCTTCAAGGTTTCCTCATAGTCTAAAATGGCTACTGAAGCTCCAGCCATCATATCTGCATTCCACATAGCCAGAATGGGAAAGAGCTCACTTCTCAGCTGAGTTAGTTCCCTGTAGTAGCCTTGGCAGAAGTTTAAAACAGCAGTTCCCACCTGTATCTCACTGGCCATAACTTAATCTGTTGGTCACACCCAGGAAAGTATTTTAGCTGCGCTGTATGCCACTCTAATAAAATTGGGATTCTTTCTCTAAGGAAGAGAGGTGTGTGGAAACTGGGAAGACAGCAAATAGTCATTGCTATAACCTGTGTTTGCTGGGCCATCCATCAGTTTACTTTGCAGACTGTTTCAGGCACTTTGTTGGTGCAGGCCCAGCCCGGGGAGACAGAGGTCTAAGGAGAAGTCACACACTCTGTGCCTTGGGGGGCTGTCAGTGTATAGGGAAGACGGACACTCAGATAATTGCAGCGAGCATAGTAGAGATAACAAAGGGCCCCTGGGGGGACAGGTCACCAGTAAACAGAAATAGGAGGCCAGGGAGATGGGAAGCGTGGCTGGTGGGGGCACTAGATGTAGTGTGGTATATCTCGGGGTGAGATACGAGGCTGTGGTAAGTCAGAACAAGGAGGATTTTGAAGTCTGGTTAGGACCTGAATATTCTCATCTTACAGTGGGCAGCTGGTGAAGGTCTGGGGATGGGCATATTCTGGAAAGACAACATAAGGACTCTTCCCATCCATGAAAGGAAGCTGCTGTCTGCATCTCACGGGTGCTGTGCAGCCCCTTCTCCTCCCCCCAACTCACATGTGGTCTGCTCTGCGTGGGTCACGGAGGGGCTCATGCTTGCCAGTGACCTAATTCCCTCCATAATTAACATTCCAGTTATTCTTCAGCCTTGTCTGCTGCAGGATATTAGAGTGCCTTGTCCCACCTGCATGTTCCTCTCTGGAAGCCCCTAAGTTCCTGGATCTGGAGAGGCCACCAGGCTCCTTCATTCTGGCATGTCAGCATACTGAATGGGTTGACCCTGGAGTCTCTGGGCCAACCAGGTATGCTGGGGCCTTAACCTCCTACCACCCTGCCCCTTGCCTTCTGTCTCTTGATTCTAGACCGAGTGTGAGTATCCCTGCAAAGAGGCACAGTTCCATCTCCTAGAAACATATACTGCCAGTGCTAAGGGACTCTTGATGACCAAACCCATCCTCCTGTTTTACAAGCCAGGAAATGGATACATAGCAAGGAGACCTTGTCTGAGCCAAAGAGGCACTCCTGTCTGACGTTGCCTGTTTGAATAGTTGCACTGCAATGCCCACTGAGGAGCCTGTGTGATTTGTGAGTGTCCCTCATTAGCAGTGTTGATTATTGACCTATCTCACTGGCATAGAGTTCTGTGACACTTTAATGCCCGAATGAGAAGGAAGTAACATGTTAAGGTGATCATTCCTGCTTCTCCAGTTGTTAATTATAGGACATGTGGTGCCTTTGCACAACCTTTCCCTTCGGGGTGCATGGGAAACATCCTTTGGTGAGGTTTACGGTGACCGGCTATCCCCAAAGCTGGGTTTTGCTGGTTGTGACATTAAGACATAGGCAGGACAGGGCATCTGAAGTGAGAACAGACCTGTGTCCACCAGCTAGGTAAACTTGGATCGGTTGCTTCTCTTTGCTGGGATTCCTGTTTTCCATCTGTAAAATGAGGATGACAATGGATAGCAGTGACACTACTGGGCACTCATTCAGGACTTTCATTCCTGCTTCCTGGAGCCTACTCCTTACACCCATTTTATGGGATGGGAGGCTAAGCAACCAGTTGCTTCATTCTAGTTGTGAGAACGCAGAAGCGAACGGACAGATGAGCGTATAGAACATGGTGGCAGATGCTGACAAGGGCAGTTGACCTGGGGAGGGCAGGAACAAGTGCTAGGAGGTCCTGCCCTAGATGGGGTCAGAAAAGGCCTCTCTGAGGATGTAGCATTTGAACAGAGGCCTGAGTGAAGCACAGGAGCTTCCCATACGACTGTCTTGAGGAAAGGTGCAGGGAGGGAAAGCCAGAGGCCCTGAGCGTGCTTAGCAGTTCATGTGCAGGAAAGGGGCCTTTTTGTTTTTTAATCCTCACTTCAGGGTATGTTCATTGACTTTAAGAGAGGGAGGAAGGCGAGAAACATACAATCTTCCAAAACTGAGTGAAGAAGAAGCAGGAAGCCTGAACAGACTGATAGCAGCTGGTGAAATTGAAGCAGTCATCAGAAAACTCCCAATACACAAAATCCTTGGACTGGACAGTTTCACAGGAGAATTTTACGAAACATTTAAAGAAGAGCTAAACCCCATCCTTTTCAAACTATTCCAAAAACTCCCAAACTCTTTTTATGAGGCCACTATCATCCTAATCCCAAAACCAGATAAAGACACAACAAAGAAAACTACAGGCCAATATCAGGCTGATGAACATAGATGCCAAAATCCTCAACAAAATATTGGCAAATTGCATCCAGTAATACATTAAAAAGATCATACACCATGAACAAGTGGGATTTACCCCAGGGATGCAAGAACAGTAATATATTCACAAATCAGTAAACATAATACATCACATAAACAAAACGAAAGACAAAAATCACATGATCATATCAATAGGTGTGGGAAAAGCATTAGATAAGGTACAATACCCATTTATGATAAAAACACTCAGCAAAGTGGGACTAGAGAGAGCATTCCTCAACATAATAAAGGCCATATATGAGAGACCTACAGCCAACATCATACTCAATGGGCAAAAATTTAGAGCTTTCCCACTAAGATCATGAACAAGACAAGGATGCCCGCTTTCACCACTCCTATTCAACATAGTATTGGAAGTCCTAGCCACAGCAATCAGACAAGAAAAAGAAATAAAAAGCATCTAAATTGGAAAGGAGGAAGTAAAACTGTCAATTGTTTGTAGATAACATTATAGTGTACATAGAGAATCCTATAGACTCCGCCAAAAATCTTGTCAACCTAGTAAGTGAATTTGGCAAAACAGCGGGATACAAAGTCAATATTCAGAAATCAAAGGCATTTTCACATACCAACAATGAAATATCAGTAACACAAGTAAGGAAAAAATCCCATTTGCTATTGCAACAAGGAAAATAAAGTACCTAGGAATAAACCTAACCAAGGAGGTAAAAGACCAGTACTCAGAAAACTACACAACACTGAAGAAAGAAATTAAGGAAGACACAAACAAATGGAAGCATGTACTATGCTCATGGATTGGAAGAATTAACATCACCAAAATGTCCACACTACCCAAAGCAATTTATAGATTCAATGCAATCCTCATTAAAATACCAGTGACATATTTCACAGATATAGAACAAATATTTCAAAAATTTGTATGGAATCATAAATGACTCCGAGTATCTTCAGTAACTGTTAGAAAGAAGAACAAAGTAGAAGGGATCACAATACCTGATTTCAAACTATTACAAAGACACTGTAATCAAAAGTCTGGTACTGGCGTAAGAACAGACACAGATCAATGGAACAGAATAGAGAGCCCAGAACTAAGTCCATGTGTCTATAGTCAATTAATATTTGACAAAGGGGGCAGGAGCATAAATGGAGTAAAAATAGCCTCTTCAACAAATGGTGTTGGGAGAGCTGGACAGCTACATTAAAAAAATGAAGCTCAACCACCAACCTACAGCACACACAAAAATAAACGCAAGATGAATAAAGGACTTATATATAAATTGTGACACCATAGAGTCCTAGAGGAGAACATAGGCAGGAAAATTTCAGATATTCCACGCAGCAATATTTTCACCAATGTGTCCCCTAGAGCAAGAGACATAAAGAAAAGAAGAAACAAATGGGACTACACCAAATTAAAAAGCTTCTGCACAGCTACAGAAACATCAGCGAAATGAAAAGGGAACCTACCACATGGGAAAGCATATTTGCCAGTGATACCTCGGACAAGGGTTTGATCTCCAAAGTGTATAAAGAACTCTCATGACTCCACACCTGGAAGACAAACAATCCAATTAAGAAATGAGCAAAGGATCTGAACAGACAGAAGGCCCAGAGATATGTGAAAAGATGCTCAGCATCACTAGCCATCAGAGAGATGCAAATTAAAACCACAATGAGATACCACTTCACACCAGTTAGAATGGCCATCACAAACAAATCAACAAACAACAAGTGCTGGAGAGGATGTGGAGAAAAGAGAACCCTAGTGCACTGTTGGTGGGATTGCAGACTGGTGCAGCCGCTATGGAAAACAGTGTGGAATTTCATCAAAAAACAAAAGATGAAACTGCCTTTTGGCCCAGCAATTCCACTGCTGGGACTATACCCTAAGAGTCCTGAAACACCAATCCAGAAGAACCTATGCACCCCAATGTTCATAGCAGCACAATTTACAAAAGGCAAGTGCTGGAAGCAACCTAAGTGCCCATCAGTCAATGAGTGGATCAAAAAACTGTGGTACATTTACATAATGGAATTCTACACAGCAGAGAGGAAGAAGGAGCTCCTACCCTTTGCAACAGCATGGATGGAACTGGAGAGCATTATGCTAAGTGAAATAAGCCAGGTGGTGAGAGAGAAATACCACATGATCTCACCTTTAACAGGAACATAATCAACAAAAGAAAAAAGCAAACAAAATATAACCAGAGACATTTCAATAAAGAACAAACTGACAGTAATCAGAGTGGGTGTGGAGGGGGGACGGGACAGAAGGGAAGGGTCGAGACAAGGAATTTACACAAAGGACCCATGGACAAAACAATGGTAGGGGAGGATTAAATTTGGGAAATGGATGGGGCAGGGGAGAGTAATGGAGCAAAAGTGGGGACAACTCTAATTGAACAACGATTAAAAAAAGGATTTTTTTTTTAAAGAAAGGGAGGGGGAGAGAGAGAGAAAGATCAATGTAGGAGAGAAACATCGATTGGTTGCCTTCCATACGCACCCTGACTGGGGATTCAAACCACAACCTAGGTATATGCCATGACTGGGAATCGAACCCACAACCTTTTGGTGTATGGGACAACACTCCAACCAACTGACCCACCCAGCCAGGGCGAGAAGGGCCTTTGATGCTTCAAAACCTGGGTGTGTAGCAAGGTAGAGTCGGGGTGGATGTCAGTGAGGGCAATGCAGGCATCTTGGAACTGTGAGTGTACACACCTGTGCATGTGTGTACGGAGGGATACATGGAGAGTTGAGGCTGGTAGCAAATTCAGAAGTGTTCATATTGCAAAAAGTAAGTCAAAAGAACAGAATTCTCGTTGAAAGGTAATGTCCTTTTTTGCTAAGGGTTTAGTGTAAGTACCCAACCAAGAGAACCTGTGCTGAGGCCTGAGCGGATCATCACCTTAGCCCCCTGCCCCACCCTACCCTTGATGTGTGCATCTAAAGCTGTCACTCAGGTGAGAGTTCATTTCCATGTTCAAGTAGCATCTGTTTGGGGCTCTGCTGTGGGTCCAGACCTGTGGTGACAGCTGAGTGATTATCAGCATGTACCTGCAAGGACTCCAGGCTGTTGGCAGATTCGGACACTACCCCCATGGGGGTGAGAGCATGGGCGGAGCTGAGAGAAGTCAGAGGCTCTGTGTGGGTCACCATACACCTCAGACCTGGTGGGTGGTGCAGAGACAGGCTGACCCACTACAGTGGAAGGCACATGTGTTGGGCCAAAATGAATTAATTTTGAAAAAGAGCACATCTTTATTTATAGATCCACCAGCAAACTTTTGGATTTTTGCTAATCAGATGGCCAATAATATCAGTGTAGTTGTAAGTTCTTGTCTTTTTTTTAATATATTTTATTGATTATGCTATTACAGTTGTCCCATCTAACCCCCCCTCCTCCGCCCTGCACCCCACTCCCCCCCACCCCCTCTTTAGTTCATGTCCATGGGTCATATATATGAATTCTTTGGCTTCTACATTTCCTATTCTATTCTTAACCTCCCCCTGTCTGTCTTCTACCTACCATTTATGCTTCTTACTCCCTGTACCTTTTCCCCCTCTCTCCCCACTCATTCCCCTGATGATAACCCTCCATGTGATCTCCATTTCTGGGATTCTGTTCCTGTTCTAGTTGTTTTTGTTTTTGGTTCAGTTAATAACTGTGAGTTTGTTGTCATTTTACTGTTCATATTTTTTATTTTCTTTTTCTTAGATAAGTTCCTTTAACATTTCATATAATAAGGGCTGGGTGATGATAAACTCTTTAACTTGATCTTATCTGGGAAGCACTTTATCTTCCCTTCCATTCTAAATGATAGCTTTGCTGGATAGAGTAATTTTAGATGTAGGTCCTTGCCTTTCATGACTTGGAATACTTCTGTCCAGCCTCTTCTTGCCTGCAAGGTTTCTTTTGAGAAATCAGCTGACAGTCTGATGGGCACTCCTTTGTAGGTTACTATCTCCTTTTCTCTTGCTGCTTTTAAGATTCTCTCTTTATCTTTGATCTTGGGTAATGTAATTATGATGTGCCTTGGTGTGTTCCTCCTTGGGTCCCACTCCTTTGGGACTCTCTGAGCTTCCTGGACTCCCTGGAAGTCTATTTCCTTTACCAGATTGGGGAAGTTCTCCTCATTATTTGTTCAAATACGTTTTCAGTTTTTTTCTGCTCCTCTTCTCCTTCTGGCACCCCTATGACTCAGATGTTGGAACGTTTAAAGACATCCTGGAGGTTCCTAAGCCTCTCATTTTTTTGAATTCTTGTTTCTTCATTGTGTTCTGGTTGAATGTTTTCTTTCTTCTGGTCCACACCATTGATTTGAGTCCCATTTTTCTTCCCATCACTGTTGTTTCCCTGTACATTTTCCTTCATTTCCCTTATCGTATCCTTCATTTGTTCATCTAATTTGTGACCATATTCAACCAATTCTATGAGCATCCTGATTACCAGTGTTTTGAACTGTGTATCTGATAGGTTGGCTATCTTTTCGTCACTTAGTTGTATTTTTCCTGGAGCTTTGATCTGTTCTTTCTTTTGGGCCATTTTTTTTGTCTTGGTGTGCCTGTTACATAGTAAGGGGTGGAGCCTTAGGTGTTCACCAGGGTGGGGCAGCCACACTGCTGCGTAGTGACGCTGTTTGTCGGGGAGGGGACCAAGAGGGAACAATGGCACTTGCTCCGCTCTCTGCCAGTTTTCAGTGACTTCCTGCACTACCCAGTCAAATTGGGCCCTCTGGTGCTGATTCTGGTGCTGGTTCCCGGGTGGGTGGCCTGTGTACCCTCTAGGACCCTGTGGGTCTCTCCAACAAGCTCTCCTGTGAGTTCGGGAGTTTCTCCCGCTGCTGCCACCTCTGCCCCCACAGGAGTTTTCAATCAGAGGCTTTGAGGCTTTATTTCCCCCCGCTGGAATTCTGGATTTCGGGATCTGTCTCACTCCCCAGTTGTTCCTCCCGGTTTATCCGTACAAGGGAGTGGGACGCCCAGTCCGCAGTTGCCACCTCTCCCGGTCGCCATGTCCTTCCCCAGTCCACCAGCTGCTGCCCCGCTCGAGTCCTCTCCAGCCCGTCTTGCCCCTCCTACTGGTCTGGATGAAAGTTTCTTCTTTAGTTCCTTGGTTGTTGGATTTTCATACAATTCGATTTTCTGTCAGTTCTGGTTGTTTTTTGTTTTAAAATTTGTTGTTCTTCTTTTGGTTGTGCGAGGAGGCACAGTGTATCTACCTATGCCTCCATCTTGGCCAGAACTCCGGGTCTTGTCTTTTTAAAACATTTTAATTTTTCCTATATTGGAGCAGTCCCCAATCTTTTTGGCACCAGGGACCGGTTTTGCGGGGAGGGGTGGGCAGGAGGCGGAGCTCAGGCGGCAATGGGGTGCAGCTTCACTGGCTCAGCCACCACTCCCCTCCTGCCCTGTGGCTTGGCTTCTAGCAGGCCACCGACTAATTCTGGTCTGCGTGTTGGAGACCCTGCTATATGGTGTTTCATTTTTTGTGTGGTTGAGACTGTTCTGTGCTTACAGAAGGAAAAGACGCATCTTCCCTACCCTTACTGAGCCCACGTCCTGATCAGGAGACAGAAACCCAAACAAATAACTTCCTCCCAATATGATTGAGCCACAATCTGCCTGGCAGGTTGAGGATCACCTGGTGAGAGAAGAAGTGGGCCTGGAGGAAGGCGTGATCGGGGGCTGGGACAACCTAGGGACAGACCAGTCTGCAGGTGGGACTATGGAGAGACAAGGCCAGGGCTGGACTGGGAGAGCCCAAACCCCAGGACGAAATGCTGACTTGGCCTTTCTTCTTGGGGCAGCGGCACTATGGCATCATTTGATGCAGAGGGGATGTTGTTTTTGGAAGGGACAGCTGTGACTTTTGGAGAGTAGAGTGGAGTGACTAAGTAGGTTCACAGGTCGGGACTTGGTGGGCCCTGTGGAGTGGGAGATCAGTGAGGCCCTGGCAGAGACAGGGAGCGGGCCCCCTGGGGACGCCGTTACTCCCTGCACCCAGCTGTGTCTGTGAAGGGAGGGCCCTCAGCTGGAGCAAACCCCGTCTTCCTGTAGGTGCTGCCCTCCCCCTGCTGTGGGGTGAGGATAACATCCTCACCCCACAGACCCTAGGCATGCCATTGTCCATGTGGGGACCCAGGGGCCCGAGGTCAGTGGTCACCCTAGGCCGGGAGAACAGGTGAGAGCTTCTGTAAAAAATTATTTTAATTCGTCCTTTTTTATTGGGTATTTCCAGGCTTTTACTGTTCACTCGTTTACTTAATAAATAATGATTTAGCGCCTCCTCCACGCCAGGCGCTGTTCTGAATGCTGGGAACCAGTCAGGAGGCTCGTTCCCCAAAACTTACGTGTGCGTTGTGGAAAGTGGGGGTGGTGCAGTGGAGTCGGAAACAAGGGGACAGCCACTAGCCATGACGCCATCGAGGACGCGTTTCTTTTCAGGCTTGCTTATGCTTTTGAAACAGCACGGTTGGGGTCAAAGTGTGCGGTCAGGTGTGCACACAGCTCTGTGAGTACTGCCTTAGAGACCCACCCAGGCCCTGCTGTGGACGCGCCCTGCACTCACTCGGCCCCGCTGAGGTCTGGGGCTGTAGCTGGTGTTGGCTGCAGGGAACGGCAGTGTGAGGGCCATCTGTGTGCTTGAACTTGTTTCTCTCCTTCCTGTTCTGTCCTCCCGTTGGATTCCAGACGTGGAGTGCCTGTTGCAGGGTCGGTGGGTGTTTTCAAGGCTTTACTGGATGGTTTTACAAAAGAAGCAGATTGGTTTATGCCCACCTCCCTCTGGCAGTGCATCAGAAAGGAGGACAGAATTCTACCCACAGCACTTTGGCACCCATACCCCTGGAAGCACTGCTGATGGGCACCAGAGGTGGCAGCTTGCATGGCCTCTACATGTGGCACGTGCCTCCCAGAAGAAGGTGCTGACTCTTCTTTGTTTTGCTCCCACAGGCTGTGGACCCCCCCTCTGTTGCCTTGGTGACCCTCGGCTCCTCAAAAGAGATGCTGTTCGAAGGAGGTCCCAGGCCCTGGGTCCTCGAGCCATCCAAGTTCTTTCGAAACGTCACCTCTGAGGACACACACAGCATCAGTGTGGCTCTCCTTGGGCCCCCTGCCTCCCGTAATTATCAGCAGCACTGGATCCTTGTGACCTGCCAGGCCTTGGGCGAACAGGTGAGAGGGCAGCAACTGCCCAGACCCGTCTTGCCCTGAGAGAGGGGTGGAAAGCCACATCCCTTGAGAACCCTGCTGTGCCCCCAGCATCATTGTATTTAGTCTTCGAAGTAAGCCTGAGAGAGGGCTGCTGCTGCTGTGCTCACTTCGGAGACAGACAGACGGAGGGTCAGCAAGTGGGGTGACTTAGCGCGCACAGCAGGCCAAACAGGGCGTGGCAGTTGGGACACGCCCCACCCCATCCCCTCCGTGCTGGCTTTGATAGAGCTAGTTCGCCCTGGCTCCCTTCCAGCCTCCCGTGACCCTGCTCTCTCTGCAGGCCGGGGCACTCCCCACCACCAAAGCAGGGCGAGCCCCGACTGGGGCACACAGTCAGATGCCTCCAGAGCAGCAGGTCTTGTGAAAAGTGAAGTCTCAGGGCCAGGAGTGGCGGATCTTTTGGTGTTTCAGGATAAGCTGGGAATGCCAATGTTTTTTTCTGTAAAATCTCTTAGTTTTATTTTTTTAATCCTGAAAACCAAGAAATGAGGAGACTGGGTCGACTGAACAAAACGTGTGTGATCGGAACACCCTCAGGGCCGGGATCGCCTAGATCAAGGGGCAGCTTGCGGCTCAGGCCCCTGTGCCCACAGGCCCCTTGTCTCAGGGCCCTGCACCCACCTGACTCACAGGGCGGCCCCAGCACTGCATTCGCAGGGTGCCCGAGAGCTGGGAAACAAGAAGCAAGGCGGGAGGCCAGCGTAAATCAGAAGAGAGAGCCCATGTCTTCGGAGAAGTGAAGAGTGTCCTTGCATGTGTGACAGTCAGTCGATGCTAAAATACACAAACACGCCACTCAGGGCACCCTCGTGCAGCCCTCACACCGAGCAGAAAACATACACAGGAAAGGCCCTACTTCCCACTGGCTTTGCTTAAACAAAAGAATAAGAGAAATAAATAGGTGGCAATAAATAATAACATGATGAGAATAAACGCAGTTGAGAACTACGTCAGAGACCTTCTTACCCTTGGCTTGGCCTGGCCATCCGCCCGCCCTCCACCCCTGGGCTGTCAGAGCCCGACCCCCAGGGCCACGCCCACTGCACGGGTCTGTGTGTTGCTTCCTTGGCTTGTCAGGCTGGAGGCAGAAGCCCTGCCTGTCGGTGTGGGAACTGCCCTTTGTCCTGCCTCGAGGTCAGGAGGGGTGAGGGGGCTTCTAGATCAGACTTTCCTTCCTACAGAAAGTATGTGTCCCTGAGGAGCCTGGGCCGCTTCCCTTCCTCCCCTGCCGCACAGGTCTCCGTCCGTTAGACATTCTCGCACACCTGCACCTCACTGTGACGCGTGTTTCCAAGTCAGTGTGGACCCTTCATTTACACACCCGCAAACTTAGGAATTCGCTCCTGCAGCGGTGGGACTGTCACAGGGTGCGGGGTAGCCACATGATTCTGCCGATCCCCTCCTTCCTGGGCCAAGGGGCAAGCAGTGGGTCTGGCTGGGGTCTGTAGAGGGCACTAGGGCTCCCATCCCCATGCATGTGTCACTGGACCTTTGTGGCCCCTGCGTGATGTGGATGTCACCATCATTTCCATTCTGCAGAAAAGCAAACTGTCCCTCCCACGGAGCCGGGTGTGAGGCAAGGCACACGATAGCGCACTGCCCCTCTCACCCCACAGGTCATCGCCCTCTCGGTGGGAAACAAGCCCAGCGTCACCAACCCCTTCCCGGCGCTGGAGCCTGCCGTGGTGAAGTTTGTGTGTGCCGCACCCTCCAGGGTCACTGTGACGCCTGTCTACGCCAGCCCCCAGCTGGGCCTGTCATGTCCACTGCTGCAGCAGAACAAGCAAGTGGTGAGTGGACACTGCTCACTGATACGGTGGCTCGGTGCATGCCACCTCAATCTCTGTACCCATGGTGGGTGCTTTTGTCTGAGTTTTACATGTGGGTGGTCCCGAGACCTGGGGAGATGACAAGACTCAGCAGTTCCAGCTGACACTAGTGGAAGCACCAGGTGAAAGTCGAGCCTCTGACCCCAGACTCAGCTGCCTGTCTCTGCACAGCACTTGGCAGTTTGTAAAAATCTTTTTTTACTGGGTCTCGAGGATGTTAAGGTTGAGGGGGTCGTTGTTGGTGAGCAGTGTGTATGTGGTCAGAGTGGGAAGTGCCAAGGACAGGTGACAAGCTGTAGTGTTCTCCACAGGTCTGAGAGACACAGGGACAGTGTTCCAAATGCCCGTGTTGGGGGAGAGAAGAAAGTCACTTGGGGTTACTCTGACAGCAAGGGTGTAAGGTGAAGTGCACAGGTCTGGTCCTCCTGGGGCTGCGGCCAACCAGCCTTCCACCTGTGAGACCCTCGGAGACCAGGCAACTGAACGTAGAAGGTTGGGAAGTCCTCCTGTTCAGGTCCAGGGGTGTGAGCGTGCTGCAGCCAGCCCCGGCCCCTTCTCGGGGGTGGAGGGTCGGCTTCTTTTCCATCACTCCTTTGACATTTATTTGTTTGATGAGCACCTCTTCTGTGCCAAGCACAGTTCTAGATTCTGGAATACAGAGTGATCAGGACACGTGAGGCGCCTGCCTCACAGAGGTGACGAGAGACCAGACGGATCAGAGGGTGGGAAGTCCTATGAAGGACCTGAAACAGAGTGCGGGACCATTACCAGTGGGAGCCCCTTCAGATGTAGCTCAGGAAGGCCCGGGAGCAGGGGGTGCATACCCCTTCGGGCCCCTCGGCTGCGAAGAGCTGTGGTGAGGGGCCCTGGGAGGGCAGAACAGCAAGCGCAAAGACCTGGAGGCCAACAAGGCTCTCTGTGTCCCTGCCCACATGGTAATCAGAGAAGTCGTTTGTGCCAAGAATTTTGGCCTCTGTGCCTCGTTGCCCATCACCAGGACCATCTGTGAGACCAGGGTCCTTGCGCCCCTTCCCCGGTTTGCCGCGGGTCCCAGAGATGGGCAGGGTCCCAAAGGCAGAACAAATCTGCCCCGCTTTAAGCTCATGGCCTCCTCAGTGGCCTCTGGGGCTGCTTCTCTTCTGCCAGCCCCCGCCCCGTGCCCAGCTGCTGTCTGCATTGGTGGCATCAGGGTGGGGTTCTCCAGAGAACGCTCAGCGTGTATCTTCTTCGTGCCTAAAGGAGCCTCCCTGAAGCCCTCTATGTCAGCAGCCTCTCCCTGCACGGGCAGTCTTCGGGATTCGGGAGTTGACGTGCTCCTGGGTGAAGGTCAGGGTGGCTTCGTAGTTAGTCAAAGCGAATCTCTTCGAAGCTCCAGGGAAGGCGCCAGCCTCCCGTGTCTGGGACTTGTGGACATGTGACTCTCAGCCCCCATGTCTCCTGCACGTTTAGTTCAAGTTTTCCTCCGACTGTCTGGCAGTCAGTGGGTGGGCCTCTGCCTCCTCATGGACGTTCCTGCTTGCTCAGCTCTGAGACAAACGGGCGTGTGAGCCCCCCACTGGTCCTGACACTCGTCCCGTAGTGTTGGTGCCTTGATGGCATCAGTTAAAAGTGGGGATTTTTGTGCTCAGCCTCAGAGCACTCCCCAGCCTACTCCTGTGGGGACTGGGCAAGGAACACCCCGCCTCCATGCCCTCTGGGCAAGTGAGGAGGACGGGGCTCAGAGCCCCGAGGAGCCAGCACTGACCCCAGGCCAGGCCAGGCCGTGTGTGGCGTGGAGTGGATGGCCGTCTTTCCTAGACTGAAACCGTGTGTGTCCAGGAAAGGACATTTTTATTTCCCTGACCCTGGTGACTGTTGAGGTGGATGTCCTGAGAGTCTTACATTTCAGATCACTTTTGTATGTTTAGTAAACTGCCCTTTGAGGAAAGAAGAAAATTACATTAACTCTAGACTCCGGGAAAACCTGGCCTGCTGGGTCCACTGTGTGTGAGGCTGGACACATCCCCAGTCCGAGCCTCAGGGGCCAAGCAGTGCCCTCTGTGCAGGCTCGCCTCATTTGGGTGGTCGTGGGGTGACAGTGGCTGCCTAGGGCTGTGGCAGGAGAAAAGTACGAGTGGACATTAGGTGTTCAGAGTGGTGACTGGCGCTCACGCATCGTTGTCTGTCCCAGCCCTGCCCGTGCGCCCCCCTCACTCAGAGGCACAGCCCTGTCTCCTGGGACCTGCAGGCCTGAGCCCTCCAGTCACTCTTCTCTGTCACTTGCTTCATGCTTGCTTGGAAGCCCTGTCACCCGTGGGCGTGCCAGACGGGCCGTGCTTGGATCTCTGACTTGCCTCTCCGTTGGTGTGGATTCTCTCCCCTCCCGGCCTTGTGGCTCCCTCTTTCGCCTCCTGGAGCCCTTTACTCAAACGTTGCCTCCTTGGCAGGGCCTTCCTCAGCCTTCAGACCTTCTCTAAAGTTCTGCCGCCCCGTCAACATTTCACGTCACCAGGCAGCTGGGGTTTGGCCGCCTGTCACCATGCACGTGCATGACAAGATTTGTGTGGAGGGAAACAGGTTTTCGTTAACAGGGTACCCATTTTAAGGGGGCTGGGAGCATTCCTGCTTTGAGCTGGCCTCATACACAGAGCACAGAAAACCAGCCACCCCCAGGAAGATTAAATTCCAAAGCTGTGCCCACGAGCTCCCCGTTATTGCTCATCCGCAGCCCGGCACTGTCACTCAGTCTGTCTGGTGCTGCCCCTGCCATCACCTCGCAGCCGCTGTCTGGTCACCGTCTGCTCCAGGTGTCGTGGGAGTTCGTGGGTGCTGCTCCTTCCTTCAAGTTGCTGGAGTGCTTGGTGACTGAAAACTGGGAGCCCCCGCACCCCCACGTAGAAGTGGCACTCCTGCTCCCTGGCTCGGGGTCTCTCCTCTGCCTCCCAGGCCCGCAGAGCCCAGGCTGGCGGCCCCACTGAGAGCCAGCACTGGAGCAGCTCCCGGGGGCTGTTGGGCTGTAGGTGGGAGGTGGCTTCTCGTGCCGGGGGTGGAGCGTGGGGCTTGCCTCCCAGCTGTGGCACCCGGGGTCCACCTACTGAGACTTTCTCCCCTTCTTTGTCCCTGCTGTCCTAGCTGCACTCCAGGCCGTCCCCGTGTGCTGGGGTAGGGGCAGTGGCAACCTCAGGGAATCTGAGCTTCCACTGGCCAACCAGACCAGCGAAGGGAGGGGGCTGCAAAGAAGTGCGTAGTGTTTCCACACACTCCTTAAGTCCGCCCCCAGAATCCCGTGTTGCCTGCCTGTGCAGCTGCCCTGGTTGCCAGGGCAACGTAGCTGGTTTGGCTGCCACAGTGTGGCTGCCCCTTGTGCACCATCCTTGGCGTTTCCCAAAACCCCTCCCCCGTTCCCAGGTGGGGCGTGGAGCCTTGTTACAATATTCCTGTTCCCTTCTCCTCCTTACCCCCAAGCACTGAATGCTCCTGAACGCTGTAAAAAGTACACGTTTGTTTTCTTCTTTGTGAGCCCCTACGAGAGAGCCCCGCTCAGGAGCTCAGTGAACGTGATGGGTGAGTGAGCGTGGAGAAGGGCTCACTGTGCTTGTGTCCCTGTTGTCTTCCGCCCATGACTCTTGATAGCGTAGATGCTGGAGGCACCAAGTGGAGACCCTGCCGAGGAGAGGGGCAGAGGGGGCAGTGCCGACCTAGGGGGCAGGTGCCCTTCGGAGGACGGCCTCTCAGCTCCAGCCCATTCAACCCCAGACTGGCCAAACCTCACTTCCAGAACAAACAGCAATCAGATCAAGTGCAGCTTCCCTCCCTGCCTTTAAACATTGGCTTCTCGCCGAGGACGTGCAGTCCTGCTGTCCATAGTCTGCACCCGCTGGGTCAGCCCAGGGTTGTCTCTTGACTGAAAGGTGCTGGCCAGGCAGCGGAGCACAGCTCTGCATTGGCTTGCATGTGTCATAGACCTTGCTCACAAGGAAGTAATGGACTTTGAACGTGGACTTGCCCCCATGTCTCAGCCCCCATGTCTCCTGCACGTTTAGTTCAAGTTTTCCTCCGACTGTCTGGCAGTCAGTGGGTGGGCCTCTGCCTCCTCACAGGGGATGTGGTCATCAGTCCTGGGGTTCTGGAGCCGAGAGCCAATGAGACGTGGCCCCTGTGACTTACAGTGTCAGTAGGGGACTTTAAGAAAGTTTTATCCCTGCCACGCATCCTCGGTGCGGTATCAATTATTTTACACCTCTCCAAAGCCAGAGGCTGCCCATGACACATTTGCAGAGGAAGTCATTGGCCAGGCCAGATGCTAGAACAGGACTGACCAAAACCAGCTGGATGACAGAATGGAGCCATACTCTGGCCTGGCCCTGGTGCTTTCAGCGGATCATCCCGTGTCCAGGTCATTGCAGTTGAGCACCAGTCGCGTACGGGAGACTAATTAGCCGTCCAGGCCCGACTCTGGTGCTGGGGAGAGGCTATGCGCTGTCAGGTGAGGCCCGTGGGCCTCAAAATCAGACCAGCAGAGTTCTACCCCGAGCCTACGTGACCTTGGGCCAGTGACTAACGTCTTTGAGCCTCAGCCTCCCCATCTGTAGAATAGGGGTCACCTTGTTGCCTTGTGGCCTTTGGGAGCAATAGTAAGCTCGTGAGCATGCCTGACACACAGTGACGATGCCCTTCCCGGGGAAGCAGGCAGAAGGGAACAGCAGCCTGCCTCACCCAGGATGGCATCCAGGGAGGGGAGTGGGGTGCCCAGAGCATGCCCCTGTCACGATTCCCGGCTTGCACATACTTAGGAAACCCTTTGCATCCTCAGGTAGTGGTGCAGCTGCATTTACAGTTGGCAACATGCTTTTTGGTTCAGTGTTCTCTGTGGTAAGAGAGCTGAGGTTGGCGGAGGAGCCCTGCGGGGGGAGGTGGTTGTGTGGGGGTGCATCAGTCAGGGCAGAGGTGAGGCTGCAGTGACAAGCGGCCCCAAGTCCCGGTGGCCTCACATAGTACAGGTTTGCTTCTGCTCACACTGCTGTTGCATCCAGGTGGGCTGGGGGACCTGCTGTGTGTACTGTGATCTTCCTTCCCAGACTTAAATGTGAGCATTGCCAAGGTGAACATGCCCAGGTGGCACTGTGCTGACAAGGAGCGCCCAGCAGATTCTGTTCTGGCTATTAAAGCTCTGCCTCCTGGAGTTGTCTCACATCACTTCTCACACTTCACGAGCCAAAGTAAGTGACAGGGTCACTCCTAAGCACACAGGCCAGAGAAATGCAGTCTTTCCTTCTGAACCCGTGCCTGAAAGTGCCCTGGGCACATTTGCGGCCCCGTTGCTGAGGACGGCCGTGTTTCCCTGTTTATGCAGTAACTGCAGCGGACCTGGCCCTTTGAAGGGATCTCACACGACCCTTTTAACACAGTCTTAGGAGGTGGGTCTTGTTGCTTCCCATTTCCCAGATGTTGAAACCAAGGTTCTAGACAGTTTGCAGCTTGGCTCGGTGGAAAGAGGTGGAACTGGGGTTCAAGTCCAAGCTGTGGGACCCAGATGTCTAGGTGCTTAGGGTCCCTGCTTTGCTGCTCACCCCACCTGCCCCCATGCTCTTTGGGCAGGGAGGGAAGGGGATGAACCAGCTTCTGGGGGGAGGGAGGAGGCTAATTCAGCATGGGTTCCAAGGTGCAGGTTTCTCAGGGATGGAGAGGTGAGGGTAGGTAGTGGAATTCGGAGTTTGGAACTGAATCCTATAGGTGTGCCACTTGGCTGCTGAGTTGCCTTTGAATGTTCCTTCCCTTCCTCAGGACTCTGTTTCCTTGTCTGTAATATGTAGGTGACAGTTCCAAGTATCCCTGGGACATTTCAGGAGCGAAGAGCTTTGCAAGAGCCTTGCAAACTGAGTGGCTGGAGTTGGCATCCCTTTTAAACCACTGGGGGACATGTCCTGGAGGGGTGGAGGGGTGTGTGGGGCAGAGAGGAAGTGAAAAGGATTTGGAGAGATGAGGCCTGAGAGGAAGGACAGCAGCCTGGCTGGGGTGGGGAAGGTGGGCAGAGTCTCCCAACTTCGCACTGTTGACATTTCGGATCAGGTTCTGTAGTCTCGTGGCGGTGTCCTGTGCGCTGTAGGGTGTTCAGCAGCACCTTTGCCTTCCACCCACTGAAAAAAATGCTTTTAGACCTTGTCAAAGCCCTCTGCCCCACTGGAAGACAGTGAGCTGGAGGAAGAGGCCAGGTCGGACAGGGCTGTGGGCACCCTGATCGTCAGGCAGTACTGAGGGTTGGTTAGTGGCTCACCCTAAGGTGCTCGCCAACACCCTCATGAGCCCATAAGGCAGCCAGCCGGATTCAGGGTACATCATGTGGTCATAAGTGGCTGTGCCAGTGTGGTCTTCAGAATTCACTCTGAACATTGTGCCCGTGGCCTGGGCGTGGCCACGGCACCTGACCTTGGTCTCTGGCAGGTCCCGGTCTCCAGCCACCGCAACCCCCTCCTGGACCTGGCTGCCTATGACCAGCAGGGCCGCCAGTTCAACAACTTCAGCTCTCTGAGCATCCAGTGGGAGTCTACGAGGCCATTGCTGGCCAGCATCGAGCTCGATCTGCCCATGCAGCTGGTATCCCAGGATGATGGGAGCGGCCAGAAGAAGCTGCACGGTAAGCTGGGGTGGGCAGCCCATTGGCCCAGGACAGGAGGACAGAGCACGAAGCCCTACAGATGAGATGCGTCCTGAGGAGTGCTGGAGGCTGTCGGGAGCTGTTGCCTGAGACTCCCTTTATCTAGGACGAAAACTCAGGGAGCATGTGAACTCACTGGTCTTCTTTAGTCCTGTGATACTCTGTTTCAGACATGGGGAGACAGGCTCAGGGCACATCACAGGCGACCCACAATTCCCAGGCCACACAGCATGCCAGCCTGTCTCTAGGGCTGTGCGGGGCCACGCTGCCTTCATAAACCCCTCAGCCCAGCGCTAAGCCCATCTTCTCCAAAGCATCTTAAGCTGCTTTGTGGATCCCTGCTCAGGGCCTGTTAACCCTTGTGGTGCATAAAGTTCCAGTAAACAGCTATTTTTAGGGCTGTGGAAGGTTCAAAACTGCAAACCAGAGGAGGGAGGGGGTGTTTCAGAGGCAGCCATGGCGCAGAAACGTGACCCGGGTCTCCCTCTCCCTGCACTCAGGTCTGCAGGCCATTTCGGTCCACAAAGCGTCCGGAACCGCAGCTGTCTCTGCTACCGTGACTGGCTACCAGAAGTCCCACCTCCGCGCAGCTGGTGTGGAGCAGCCGGTATCTGTCGGGGCACACTGGTGGCGGGGGACCGTCCTGCTCTGCCCTCAATTCTCTCAGGTCCTAGTGTCCTGAGCTACCTCATTGAGCCACACCCCCCATTTTTTGCCCCCTTTCCTGAACTGGGTGTGAAGGGCTCCCCTGAATTGGTGAGCCTCCTTTTGGGCCTCTTGCCTCCAGTCTCCCCCACCCCACAATGCCTTGCACTCAGGTGACTTGGAGGGGTCCAGGGCCACCTTTCGGCTCCAGCACACAGCTTGGGAGCCCTCAACCTCCTGGCTGAAGCTGTCTTCTTTCTGAGGCAGGGCTTGCCTACCCAGACTCTTGTCCTCGATGGTCCTGGCTGCCCCACCTGGCACGCCTGGGCAGTTCAGGCTGTCAAGCCTTTGAGCCCACAGTTCCTGCTGCTTGGAGCGCCACCCCTCCCTCCGTTTACTCTTTTCTAGCAGGCGGCTTCCCGTTCTTTTAGTTCCATCCACAGTGTGGGCCCTCGTGTAGAAAGTTCCCTGACTTAGGGCACAGAGCGGCTGCTTTTGCCCCAGGTCTCAGAGTCCCTCGTGCTCCCTGCTCTCGTGGTGCAGACCGCCCCCCGCCCCCGGACACATATACACTGTTGCCACTGTCTGCCTGCACATAGGACCCACCTCCTAGACCACACCTCTGCAAAGCAGCGTCTCACGGGGCCCAGGCAGAGGCACTGCCAGTGAGTGGCAGATGACTTCCCCCAGAATGGTGCTGCCTGGGTAACACCCACCCCTTCATGGAAGAGGGGTGGCAATCAACTTAGATTTTGAGTTGGGTGGAGGCAGCAGATAATGACTATAAAGAGAATGTGGGGTCCGACCCCAAGAAACTCTAAATGCCAGCATGAGGAGCTTGAATTGTCTCCTGGGTAGTAGGGAGCAGGGGACACTTTTGAAGAGGGTGTGACCCTAGTGGGAGCAGCACTAGGAGGCTGGCCTGAGGAGGGGAGCCCTGAGGAGCACAGCAGTGTCTGTCTCTGATGGCTTGGGTCCTCAGTCATCCCACCAGCACTAGGGATTCAATCCCTCACTGGTGGTGGCTTCACGTGCCCCCTTGCTGGGGTGCCACCATCCAAGCAGGCACCCTCTTCAGGGCCTCTGCTCTTGTACTCTTTGCCCTGTGGGCTTTTTGCAATTTTACTGACATTCATGCCTTCGCTTCCTGAGTCTCTGCTCACCTGAGAATCCTTCTCCCTCCAGTACCTGTCACGGCCCCTTCCGCCTCCACTGCACTCACATCTTTGTCACCCCTTCGTTTTTTCTCTTCAGTCCCTGCGTTAGGGTACCTCTCCCTGAGGAAAGCTACTGTCCCTCTAGTGCCTCACACAGTCTCGCACCTGGTAGGTGCCCAAGGGTGTGAACATATGGGGGGGTCTAGCAGGCTCCCTGGAATGACATGCGGCAGGACACAAAGACACTTAAATATGCACATGGCCCCAAGGGCTGAGGGCTGAGCTTGCTGTCTCGTGAGCGTAACCTGAGGACATCTGCACGGTGCCCCCCATGCTTAGGCTAGTCAAGCACCCGTCCCTGGCATGTGGGCCTGCAGCTGGTTGTTTGCTGTGCGCCCCCTGCCTTCCAGGTGTGTGTGTGAAATGTCCCCCACGTGGAGCCTGGCGGGTAGGTGGGGGACACTTGCCTTAGCAGGGTTATGAGAGGCCTCAAAGAAATGTGGCCTCTCAGCTGGGCTCAGGCCTGGTGTCACTGAGGCTTGTGTCCCAGATGTAACAAGTGCCCTGTGGTGATACCAGGACCTGGGGCCTCTGTCCCGCCCTTCCCAGGGGGTGGGAGGCAGGCCTGTGGGCTGTGCAGGGTTGACCTGTTGCCTCCTGGATCTGATGGTGCTGGCCTTGCCCTTCAGCACGACCCTCTTGTGCCTGTGTCGGCCTCCGTAGAACTCATCCTGGTGGAGGATGTGAGGGTGAGTCCGGAAGAGATGACCATCTACAACTACCCTGGAATACAGGTACAGCCCTTTCCCTGCCACCTCGCTGCCTGGACGTGGCCCACTGGGTCGGCAGTTCCGGCCTCCTAGCTTGACCCTCCTTGCAGGCAGAGCTGCACATCAGAGAAGGTTCTGGCTACTTCTTCCTCAACACCAGCACCACAGACGTTGTCATGGTGGCCTACCAGGAGGCCAGGGGCAGCGCCACGGTGAGTGTGGGCTCTCAGCTGCATGACCCGGGTGGCCGTGGGCTCGTGGCCCGTCGAAAGGCGGCACGTAATCTTGTCAGGTGAAATTTGCGAGTTC
This sequence comes from Macrotus californicus, assembly GCA_007922815.1. Taxonomy (NCBI): domain Eukaryota; kingdom Metazoa; phylum Chordata; class Mammalia; order Chiroptera; family Phyllostomidae; genus Macrotus; species Macrotus californicus. The sequence continues at coordinate 105,081 of VMDR010001373.1, read as the reverse complement.
TCTGAGTTCCCTGACTTGCTGGTGGGGAGCTCCGGTCTCTGCCTGCCTTGGTGGTTTTTATTTCACCCCACAAGTTACCTGCACTGCTAGTTAACTGCTGGTTTCCTTTCGATCAGTCTTTATTAATTAAGATTAAATACCCTTATAGAAAGTGCCACCATAACAACCGTAAGGTTGCTTTTAAAGGATGTGTTAGCTTTTTCTATTTTTCCTTTTTCCTTTCTTGATCCTCTCCCTGTTCTTGCAAGTTCGACATCTTTATCCACTGCATGGAAGAATTCAGCATTCTCCTTTTTCACTTATTTTATCCTGAGTGCTTCCCCGTGTTGCTGTGTAGGCTGGTTATTTCCGTGCCACGGTTGTGCTCAGCCCTTTTCTCCTGGTGGGTCATTTGGGGAGTTTAAATTTTTTCCCGATAACCCTGTAGTTATAACAAAGACTGAAAACAAACACCGGTGAAAACTGAACTTCCTTTAAAAGGACACTCTGACTGCTGAATGTGTCAGGCCCCCACCGTGAGCCATAAGTAAACGCAGGCAGCCAAGTCAAAAACGGGGACACACTGAAGCAGGGCCGTGGAGTTGCAGCTCCGCCCTTGCTGTGGGGCTGCTCTGAGCCTCTGACCTGCGTCCCCGTGGCTAGGCAGCGACTGCCGAGCACTCGAGGGCTGCTGCCGTCGTCCCAGCACCTCACGAGACTTTTGCTGGACTCGGAAGAGGCCGGGTTGACTCATTGTTTGGCGTGTGGTGGGTGCAGTGCGGACAGTGCGGCAACAGGGGGCAGGTTAGGGCCTCCCGCTGGCACTGAGTCGCCCGCAGTCCTGCGTCCACCTTGGCTGCTAGCATCGCCCTGGTCCCGCTGGGGAGCCCTTCCAAGCAGCAGTAGCACAGAACAAATTTCTTCATCCAGGGGAGGCTTATATCAGAGTTAACCTGCACGGAGACCTGTTCCCAAATCCCCTGTCAGAAGTACAGCCAGGCTGCCTTGCGCACAGTCACACAGTAAGTTGGTGACCTCGTCAGAAATCAAACATGCGTCACCCCCATCTCTGCAGGGAACTTCAAGCCGTCACTCTCTGCAGGCACATCTCTCTGTCTGCATCCACTGACTGGCGGCTGAGTCACAAAACCAGTTGCCTGTGAGGTGGGACAGGTGTAAAGTCCGTAGCCACATCAGCAGGGTGTGAGAACACGTGTGGGGCAGGCTGTGCTGTCTGTCACCTGATGCTTAGCCTCAGTGTGGGGGAGTCGTGGGCAGTGGGGGGACCGTGCCAACCTGCAGAGACAGGTATGTCTAAGGAAAAGCCAGTTTGCATCTTGTTGGTGTTTTTAATGACAGCTTCACCGAGGCATGACTTAGATACCATGCGGTGGACCCATTGAAAGTGTGCAACTTGGTGATCGTCACTGTCTTCGGACACACGGGCAGCCGTGGCACAGTCAGTTTCAGAGCACTTTTGTCACCTCAGAAGGAAATGCCCCGCACTCCGCTGCCAACTCTGAGCCCGCACACGCACGCATGAAGGGCGTTGGGTCCGTCAGATGCTTTTCTGTGTCTCTTGAGATGATCCTGTGTGTTTTTGTTCTTTATGCTGTTGGTATGATATCTTCCATTAACTGACTTTCAGATGTCAAACCAACCTTGCATTCCCAGGAAAACAGCTACCTGATTGTGGTATTTAATTCGTTTTTCATGTAACTGGGTCCAGTTTGCTGATACTTGGTTGGGGAGTTTATGCTCATATTCATAAGAGATATTGGTCTGTGGGTTTTTTCTGTGATGTCTTTGTCTGGTTTGGGTATAAAGGCAATATCGGCTTCATGGGTTGACTTAGAAGTGTTCTCTCTTCTAATTTTTGGGAGAGTTTGTGTAGAATTAGTAACAGTTGCTGTTAAATATTTCCCAGAGCTGACCAGCAAAGTCACCTGGACACGGGCTTGTCTTTGTGGGCAGTTTCGCTGGCCAGTCAGTCTTTCACCTGGTATGGGTCTGTTCAGATGCTTTATTTTCACCTGTGTTGCCAGCGTGTGTCTTGGGACAGTTTGGATCTTTTTGTGACTTGGGGTTTTTTTAAACACTTTTTACGTTCCTCCAGTGGTCGACCTTGATCTTCAGCCGACTTATGGGGAGGGTGCTTTTTCACAGTGCAGTCTCTTGCCGAAGGGTGAGGAAGCCTGTCTTAACGTTCCTGTTCTTCTCAAAGCAGCATCGCGGTCGGCGGGTCTGGGGTTTATGGCTGTGAATCAGAGCAGGAAGAGCTGCCTCTCAGCTCCTGGGCACCTGTGTGTGGTTTTAGAGGAAGCTTGGGGGTTGCTGGAAGCCTGAGATCGCAGCCGAAGCTTTCCCCTAGCGTTTTTATTCCCTTTATAAAAGAAAGAGTAATTCTCCAGACCATTCCTCCTGCCGCATAGATGAGTGTTCACTGTCACACCCTTTACATTAAAAGGAAAACCTCAGATTGTGAGTAATCCCAACCGCTTGAAATATGCCTGTTTTGCTTTACTTTTGGAGATTAAAAGTAGCTCTTTATTTTCAGGAAGAGGAAGTTTCAAGTTGGGGAAACTGTGTACAGTGCCAACTGTACCTGGGAACTTCTGCTCACATTCACCTCCCACCTTACGTTTTGCATAAGCCCTGAGGTTAGCCTGTGGCCAGAGAGAGATATTTCCTCCAAGGAGAGTGTCTAAGAGTCCGTGGTGGACTAGGTTGCCTCTGTAGGCAATGGAACATCTGTCTGTGGAGGTATATTCGAACAGAAACTGGGGCCCTTGTCTGACACTACATGGGATTCCAGCATCAGAGTGGAACTTCCCCAGGAGACCTACGAGCCCCTGTTCGGTTCCACAGTGCTGCAGTTCTCGGGCCAGGGGTGTCAGACTCATTTCACCGGGGGCCACATCAGCCTCACGGTCACCTTCAAAGGGCCGAATGTCATTTCAACTCCTTAGCAGTTAAGGAGTAGTTACATGTATACAGTCCTAAAATTATCTTGGCCCTTTGAAGGCGACTGCAAGGCTGATGTGGCCCCCAGTGAAAATGAGTTTGACACCCTGCCCTACACAGCACCTCTCAGCTGCAGATGCTGGGGGTCTCTTGGTCATGACAAGAGTTGATGTTCCCGTTTTACAGATGGTTCCAATAGAGCTCCAGCAGTTCTCTCTCCAAGTTGTGGCTTGGCCTCTGCTCACGGTCTCATCTCTGTCATGGCTCTGTCATGGCACTCTCTCGAGTGGTGCAGGGTGCCCATTGTAGGCGGGACCCCCGGGACAAGTCCAGCACTGCACCCCGTGTGCAAGCCCGCCCTGCAAGGATTACTTTGGCTCAAGAAGGGGGCGCTTTGACCACTAGGGTCCCTGCTCCCCATTGTTTTAGACCTCCAGGTGCAAATCGCAGAGACCGTTGCAGCTTGAGGCACAGATCCGGCTCTGGTTTTCTTTGCCTCCTCTACAGCCGGCAGAGGGATTTTTCGTGAAGTGCTGACGTCTGAGGCAGGCCCTAGCAGTTGTTCCCAAATAGCTGTTTCTGAAGGGCATCTGCACGTCTTTGGCATTTTCCGGCTGAAAGCCCACAACAGTTCTTCAGTCAGTCACAGAAAATGCTCCTTTCTCTCCCTGTGGATACATGTTTGGGACACAGAAGTGGCTCCTGGGTGTGCTTTGGCTCCCGAGCGTCTGTGGTAGGAACCGTGGGGCTCGCGCCAGCACCACTGAAGGCTCCACTGCCCATGCGGCTCTCCAGGGCCGCGGTGGACCGGGCTCCCCTTTGCTCGCACAGCCCCCGAAACTCTGCACGGGGCCTTTATTTCGTTTTCAGCTGGCTTGCACGCTGCACTGATTACCTGATTTAAGCTACTTTCTTCTCAACAATTCTTTACATTCCAAAACAAGGCCTCCAAGGAGAACCTGTGTATTATAATAGTGAGGGAAGCATCCTGCTGTGGGCAGAGCACCTCACACCTTTATTCAGGCCGCCATTGAGCAACTACCAGGGCCTGTCATGTGCTGGGCTCTGGTCCCAGCACTGAGGACTCAGTGGAAACAAGTCAGACGGAGGCACAGCTCTGAAGAGCTGCAGAGGTTCCCCGTCTCCTTAGCCCTGTGACACGTAGCCCATCATGGCGATACTGTATACCTAAGGAGGTACTTGCGATGAAGTTGGCAGTAGACGGCAGCTGCAGGCTTGGTCTTGGGTGTGTCCTGCCTTTCCTCTGAGAACGACCTGCAGACAGAAGCGCGTGTCCTCAGCCCTGACCCTGTGGGAAGTTCAGAGCCGGCCAGAATCCCTGGATAAAGTCTCATCCCGCGTCCAAGCCAGGACCTTCGCAGTGCCTGTGATATTAGTGTGATCCTGGTTGTCCCCACGAGCCCAGAGGGCATCTGCTCAGGGGCACGGACCCAACACCCTGGCATGGCACTACCTGGCCCACCACATGGTAGTGACGGGCACACGGTAGGAAGCGAGAGCCCTCAGCCCCTGTGATGTTCAGAAATGTGTAGGATCCTTACTCTTCTGCAAATGCTGGGCAAAGGACAAGTCCGAAGCATGATGGGGCCAAAGGAAACAAGGAGCTGAGATGGTGTGAGCAGGACCTCAGTGCCTGCTGGCCGCAAGTGGACATCACAGCTTTGGCCCACTCAGGCACAAAGCTGCCTCTGGGTCTACTTACGGAATCTTGATGAGCAATAATGCATTCATTGTCTCTGAAGAGGTGACAGGACTTTCCCCTTGGCTAGTACTTGATGAGATTCTCAACACTTAGAAATCAGAATTCATTGCAGGCATGGATTTCCCCTACCTCCGCTCCTTCACACACCTCCTCTCTGTCAGTCGAGGCGCCAGGGGTCTGAAACACCTGGAGAAGCAGGGTGGCTTGACAAACGCAGTCTGGACTCAGGAGTGGAGAGAGGGCTCCGCTTGGCCGCCAGCCAGCTGGCAACTGCTCTCCCCTCCCCAAGAGTGGTTTCTTTAAATCACTGTCGTGTGGGCAGGAAGCAAGCTGACGTGTTCGAGCACACAGGGCAGGGTGCCACACAACCTCTCCATGGCTGGCAGCAGGGCACCGTGCTCCTCTCTTGTCACCTGGAAGGTGGCTTGACATCCCACCTTGTGAAATCAAGTGGAAGAGGAATGGATTTCCTCACTGCTATTTTGTCTCTGTGTAAAATGTGCGAAATGGCCCCTTTAAGGGAGAGAAAAAAAGGAAAAGCCTCCCGTCGAGGTCGGTGCTGTGTGCGGTCTCTTCACACTGTGAAGAGCGCCAGCGACTGCCGGCGGGAACTTTTTCAGGAGGGTTGCGTCAGATCCCTGCATTATGTCCTCAAAGAAAGTTTTTGTTTCTCTCTCCCATTTTTAATGCGTCTCTCCGGGGAAATGTAGTAAACCAGGATGAGTTGTGCTCTGTGAAACAGGAGGCCTGGCGCCCCAGGCCCTTCCTTGCCTGGTGATGGCTCGGATTATATGGCCCGCTCCCTGCCTTGCCCCACAGTTCCATTCCAGGCTCTGGATACCCCAGCTCTGCAAGTGGAAGGGTGTGGTAGGAGGGCCCACACTGGGCACTCAGGCTCCTGTGTTCCCTCCCAGTGCTGCCCCTTCAGGCTGTGCTCTCAGCCTGTGTGAGCCTCAGTTTCCCCATATGTACATTGAAGGAGTTGGACCAGAGACAACCATTCCCAAACAGATGAGGGTGCACTGGGTTTGCAGACTCCCCCGCCCCAGAATTTCCAGGTCTTAACAAAGCTAAAAGTAAAGCTAAGTAAGCAGGCTGCTGCACCAGGTTTCATTCTGTTAACACAGCGACTCAACTCTGCCCCTGGCCATCGATCCAGTCAAGACAAGTTTCTTAGGGGTAGTCAGCTCCACGGGTTAGGGCGCAGCCCTGCGGCTACAGTGGGGGGGGAGACAGCCCCCAAAGAACAGAAGGCCTCACAGCCAGAGCCAGGTAGAGATGGGAGGCTCCCCACTGGGCTCACCCACCAGCTCCCAGACTTGCCTTGCTTGTCCAGCCTCCAGACCACCTGGCTGAAACCCACATAAGCAGCGTGACAAGTCACTCAAAACCCACCCGCAGCACGAAAGAGCGCTTGGGTGTGGTCTGGGGAGAGGTTCCTTTGAGACGGGACCCAGGGAAGTGGGTGGAGAGAGGTTTAACAAGGGGGGTCTTTGGCAGTCAAAGACTGGGACACAGCAGCTCAGACGTGTTTGCTCACCCAGAACATTTCCGGAGGTCTCTGCTTCGAACGGAGCTGTGCTGGGTACGCTCCGAAAGAGCGTGCCCTTACGACCACGGAGGCCTCCACGGCCCGTTCCCAGGCTCTGTGATTCTGCGAGTTCAGGCGAGACTTCGGAGTGAGAAGCAGCTGTCTCGTGCCCTCCAGCCCCTGACTTGCCAGATGCTTTTCTATTCCTGGAGCTGCAGTGGCAGGTTGCCCGGACGGAGGAGATACGGACACATGCCCCAAGGCCACTGATTGCCCCACTTTGAGCAGCTTCTGTTCCCTTTGTGAGATATATAAGGAATCAGATGCTCTCAGATCCATCCCAGCGCTAATTTTGAACATTTTAGGCTCATCCCCTGGCTGGCAGTGGGGGCTCTTGATGAGAGGTGGGCAGGGCAACATTTGAGTTAGGATGTTTCTTGTTCACTGATACAGGCCTCTGCCCCTGAGGTCTCTGGGAAATGGCATTCCGTGGTGGGTAGGCTGCTGCTGTGGGTAGTTGTAACTGACCAGCCCGCCTTCAACCCCGCAGGTCCATCCTTTGCTCCCTGGCACGTCAGCCATCATGATCCACGACTTGTGCCTCGCCTTCCCGGCCCCAGCGAAGGCTGTCGTTCACGTCTCAGACATTCAGGAGGTATACGTTCGAGTGGTAGACAAGGTCAGTGTCAGCTTCCTCATGTGGCTCCCTCTCTGCTGATTCACAAAAACCAGGAAAATGCTGTGGCTGTGGGAGATATTTTTCTCATGTTCTTTGCTTTTTCCCCCTGGTTTCTGTAATCCCCCACCCTGCCCCTGAGGTGCTGCAAGCTTGCCCTGCTGCCTCTTACCTCTGCTGTTCCGTGTGCATGATGCAGAATAACCTCTGAGGTTATACTTCTTCAGCCCAGTTGACATCGGTAAAGTTTGGCTGTAACTCCCACTTGGAGTGGACTGCATTATCATCCCTGACTTGGGAATTTCTGTCCCCTAGCTGGTGTGGGTACTAACCAGCCAGGTACACACCTTGCTGAACGTGATTTTTCTCCCCACTGTTTAGGTTTTTGGATTCTCAGGAATTTCAATGGCAAATGAATAAAGCTCATTAATGCCAAGTCTTTTGCAACTAAACACATGATAGTATAGGCTTTTTAAAAATATAAATAGGAAACGTTTGTACTTCTCATACCTGAAGTAACTGGAGCCAGGTTTATAGAGGGTTACTGTCACTTCCTGTTTCCCTCAGCGCAGGCAATGGTCAGTCATTAAAAGGGGTGTCTGAGCAGCTTGGATGACCGAAGGAGCCAGCGTTCCCTCACAGTCTCGCATTTCTCCCATGGCCTCCTTCCACTGGTGATTCGCTGACCAGACTGACTTCTTCACTGAGCGTTTCCGGCTCCCATTTCCTTAAGTTCCTGCTGCATGTATTATGTGCTGCCAGATGTGAGATATTCAGTCATTGGTGCACTTATTGAACCCCTACTGTATACTGGCTGCCATTCTAAGCTCTGCTTTATCAGTCTAACTAGATTGTTAGTTCTTTAAGAGTAGGGAGTGTAATTTATGCATCTAAGTATCTCCAAGGTCCCTTCTATACAGCAAATACTCAATTGGTTTTTGTTGGTTGGCTAATAGTCTGGAGGTCAACCCAGGTGGCCTGTCTCTAATTTTCAAGTCTCTGGGTTTGAGGTTGGTGACGTTTCTCAGAAAGTCAGAGGTGGTGCAATGGGTCGTTCAGAGGCCCCCTGAGTGTCTGTCCCTGTGACGTAGGTGGAGATCGGGAAGACGGTCAAGGCGTACGTCCGTGTGCTGGACTCTCACAAGAAACCTTTCCTGGCCAAATACTTTTCCTTCATGGACCTGAAGCTCCAAGCGACCTCCCAGATTGTCACATTGGTGTGAGTCCCCCAGGGGTCCAAACCGGGCATCTTGGGCTCAGTGCTGACAGGTGTCTTTGGGGGGAGAAGTGCCAGCCCTTCCCTCTGTTCCAGCTCCCTTGACGAGGCCCTTGACAACTATACCGCCACATTCCGCATCCATGGTGTGGCCATTGGCCAGACCAGTCTCACTGCAGTTGTGACCAATAAAGCAGGACAGAGAATCAACTCGGCCCCACAACAAATTGAGGTAAAGCTGTTTCTCTTCATGCCACATGGGATGAGCCCAGCCACTGTGGGACACGTGGGTGGGGAGGGGAGTATGTCTTTCTCGTGATAGGCTGGGAATTCCCAGGAAAGTCCAGGAAGCCACCGTGAAGAGGCATTTTTAAAATCTGTGCACACCAGGCGCAGGCATCTGGGGTCAGCCCCAGAGAAGTGGGGCTGAGTTGCCTTGATCTCCCTTGGGGACATGAGGGACACTGATACAGCTCAGAGAAGCGAAGCGACTTCTCAGCTGGCAGGGTCGTAGCAGGACACTCTTTAAACTGTGGGATTTCCAGAAAGTAATGGATGGGCAGAAGCCGCAGACAGTTGTGGGTCCATGTGTGGAAGCTCTTCATGACTGTCAGTCTGAACTTGAGAACAGGCTCCTAGAAGGGGTGAGCTTTTGAAATGGGAGCACCTGGAGCAAGCAATTCCTGGATATGGGAGCTCTGAGGTCCCCCAGCATCATCTCAGCAGGTGACGTGGCACTTTCTCATCTCTGAGGTTGGACCAGAGCCCCACAGTCACAAGGGGCCAAGAAGTCCTACCGAGCCTCCCCTTCAGCAGCAGCACTGAGCTGTCTGGCCCCTGCCGGCGTCCTCCAGGGGTCTCGGCCACATGTAGGCTGGCAGGCTTTGTAGTGCTCAGTCTGTGTTCTGAAGGCTGTGGATTATACCGCTGCATGGAAGTGCACCTGTCTCCTGGCAAAGCAGAACTCATTTCTGCCTGTAAATAGCACAGCTCTCAGAGACTAATCCGCATACACAAAGCAGCCCCTTGGCCTCCTGGCTCTCTTTCTCTCCCTTAAGCTCTCCTTATGCCCTTACTGGGCGAGGATTAGGGGGTGCAAGCAGGGGATGTGGGGCTTCGCCCTGCTGCAGAGACTGGGCATCCTCATCTTGACCCTTGGGACCTCTAAGGCAATTTGTCAGGAGAAATTCAGTGAAAGAGGCAACCTTCCAAAACAGCTGGAGAAATAGCAAAGGCAGTGGACTGGAAACTGACATATATCAGAATCTCCTGGAAGGCTAAAGGCCCAAATCACAGGACCCCACCTGATTCTGCAGGTCTGGGCTGGGAAAAGTGTGTCTGTAATGGTTCCCGGGTGACAGTCACAAACCACAGAATGTGCCCTCCCCAGCTACGGATTCTTGGGCCCATGGGTAGGATGAGATTCTGTGCAGGCCACTCGGGCTCCTTGAGAGTTGGCAGAGGACCCAGGCTGTCCCCGGTGCCTCTTCAGGAGGAGAGATGTGCGTGCACTGTGTCCCCTGTCCCTGAAAATACTGAGTGTGAACTACACCCAGCGTCATGAGCTTGGAGTGCAACGGTCCCCTCTCTCTTTTGTCTCCTCACCCAGGTCTTCCCCCCATTTAGGCTGATACCCAGGAAGGTGACGCTGATTATTGGGGCCATGATACAGGTAGGAGCCAAAGGCCACATCCGTGCCTCACTCCTCTCCATGGCCACACACCTGCAAGGTCGTGGCCACCTACACTGCCCTGGCTTCAGGCATGTCCACCTGCCGTGGACATTGGACAGGCTGAAACGGGATGATCTGCGGTGTCGACGCCCTTGCCCTCGGAGGCGAGGCTTGGACTGGCCAGAAGGATGGGGGCTGACGGGCACTGCTGTTTCCCCCCACTCCAGATCACCTCTGAGGGAGGCCCCCAGCCTCAGTCGAACATCCTCTTCTCCATCAGCAACGACAGCGTGGCAGCGGTGAGCTGTGCCGGGCTGGTTCAGGGGCTCGCTGTCGGCAATGGCACCGTGTCAGGCATTGTGCAGGCCGTGGATGCTGAGACCGGCAAGCTCGTCATCGTGTCTCAGGTAACAGATGGGTGCCTTCTGAATCCTCTGTCGTGATGGGGCATCCTGCTCCTCCGGCAGCTGCTGGGGTGGTCCGCCGTGAAGGGGAAGAAGCCCTATTTCCCGGGGTTGGGCCCTGCTCCTGAGGACCACCCCTCTCTGAGAGTCTTGCTTCTGCCCTCTGAGTCTGCAACCCCCGCCTGACACCAGGGTCGGCCCTGCCAGCTTGGGAGCACCTGGATTCTTTTCCAGACTGAGTCTCTGCAGCTGCTTTTAAAGGGACAGTGTCTCCAGCCCCCTGCCATGGGGACATTCCGGTGCTGGTGATGGTGGCAGCTGCGATGGCAGACACTGCCCAGTGTGTTTTGTGTCCCTCCTTTAGCGCCTGTGTGTTCTGTCACTCGCCGTCTGCAGGTGTGGGGCCGCAGAAGCCATTAGTGGACCGGCTCCTGCAGAGCAGCTCCAGGGCCTGACCTAGGAGAGGGGACAGCAGGGCGCTCGGTCCCTGTGTTCACTCACTTCGAGCAGGGCTGGGGGCACTCTCAGAGAAAGGAAGCGGTGCTCCTGTCTCTGTCACACTTCGTGGATCAGTGTGAGTTTTCAGAGGTGTGCGCTGGCTTGGTTCTCGTGAGCATAAATAATTGGATACCGACAGGCCTAGGTTTGCATTTCTAGGAGAAACAGAAAACCTGCTTCATCCACTAGTATCTTTGGCTCCACTAGGGTTGTCTCCCAAGCCTCCTTGCCAGAGTGGGGGACATGTCCTGATTGCTTTTCTGGGTCAACAGGATGCTGGAAGGCCAAGTTAGGGGAGTCCTCTCCCCTAGGAGAGACCCCTGCTCCGTGTCAGTGGGACCGACACCAAGCACATGGAAGTTGGTGCCCCTAAATCTGATAATTTCTCTTCTTCCCAGGGGGTAGGTACCTCTCAGGGCCTCTGGAAAGGAGTGGGAGGTGGTTTCCACGTCCCGAGAAGTGCTCAGGGTGCTTGGACGCTCCCTGACACCCTTGGCCCGCAGTGCCCTGCAGAAGCCTCTCGGGGAGGCCGCCGCACACTTACAGTGTGCTGGAAATCTGCACTTAGGAAGAGCGTTCTGTGTTGTGTGACGTGACTGGACAAGAGCTTCTCAGAACCCAGTCATCCTGCTCCTTGTCCAGAATTGGGACCCTGGAAGAGTACACAGTGCCCCAGGGAGTGAGCTGGTGCCTGTGCCGTCCTGGGAAGGAGGCTTCCTGAGGCCGACCTTGAGCTGATACTGAGTTCATGTGTTTAGTCCTTTCTGCGGTAGTTTCGGTGTCTGTCCAAGTACTCCCAGGAAACTGCACAGTCCTTCTGAATCGTGGGGGCAGCACTCCGGTTCTGCCTGTCAGTTTTCCAAAGGCAAGAAAGCACTGGGGACGCACGTGTCTATGCCCTGGCAAACAGCAGGGTGTCCTTGAGGTAAAATGAAGGACCAGAGAGGCTCTGCCCTTTTTCTCTCTCTAAAGAAAGTATTGTGACTTCAGGAACTGGCTCATTATTCCCCTCTTGGGGGCCCAGGGGGCTGGAAATGGCAGCCGACTGGAAATGTGGCCGAAGGGCCACACAGCCCACCTTTCCCTCCTGACCATCGCGATTCTTTGGGGTCGGACCTTGCTGGGCCGCCTGTCTCGGTGTTTCCCCTCTGGCAGGCTGAGGGAGGTGCTGGGAGAAGGCCCTGATGCCCCTTGGCAGATGCAGAGGCCATATGACCAGCTCCACGTGAAGGGTATGTGGTTCCGGTCAGAAGCTTCCAGTTCTGTCCATTTAAGAACCGGCACCCAAGGTCAAGAGGTGGACCAGGACAGGCAGGAGGAGACCGAGCAGTGAGGAGGATGAAGGAAAGGAAGGGAATAAGTGCTTACTGAAGACCTACTGTGTGCCAGGCAGTAGCCCAGATCACAAGACACAGGAGGGGCTCAGCGTCAGGATGTGTAAGAAGGGTTTAAGAGCCTCATCGGCCTGTGTTCTGAGCGAGCCAGCAGGACATGAAGAAGCCGTTGCGGTCAGTCTTTGGCCAGGGGTGAAGCAAGGCATGCAGAGTTCAGGATGGAGGGAGGTGTGAGGTCTGCTCCAGTCAGTCGCTGCCTGGCTCCCCCTGCATCTGTCCATTTGCTCTGCCTAGTCAGAGACATGAACAGGCTCTGGGTTTGGGCTTGGAAGGGTCTGGAAACCTGTCCTGGGAGGGCTTCCCAGCCTGGAGAAGACAGTCCCTCGTCCCTGTGCCCAGGTCTGTGCAGTGCTACCTGGAGCACCAGGGTCAGGCAGGCCTGTGGGCGCAGAGGGTCAGGGTGGGACCTGCCCTCCCTCCCCCAGCCCTACCCTGGGGAGTGGGGGAGACGGCCACAGCCAGGCTGCCTCTGGAGGAGAAGCTTTGAGCATCATCCTGTGGGTGCTTTTTAGCCACAGGAGTGGGCAGGCCTTGGCAGAAGCCTTCCTCCTGGGAGCGGTCCCTTCCTGAGACCCTCGCTGCCAGCACGTTCGCGCACCGTCAGCCAGCCTGAGCTCCAAAGCCCTTTTTCTAGGACCTCGTGGAGGTGGAGGTGCTGGTGCTTCGGGCGGTGAGGATCCGAGCCCCCATCACTCGGATGAGGACAGGGACCCAGGTGAGGCGGGCCCCTCTCCAGCCCTCCTGTCTGTGCTGTCTGAGCGGCCTTCCAGCAGGTTCTGGTCCAGGATGAGGTTAGGGAAACCACTGCCAGGACACTACACCTTTCACAGAGCACTTCTCCGCTACCCCTTTATCCACGTAACCCTCTTTCCCTACAGCATCCAGCTCTACTTCCTAAAGCACAGGTGGCCAACACAAGGCCCATGGGCCGGATCTGGCCCGGCACCTTGTTTTATCCGGCCCGGCACCTTGTTTCTGCCCGGCAGCAGTGCCGAGCTCTCGCTTAACAGTTAAGGAGCAGTTACGTGTACACAGTCCTAAAATTACATTTGGCCCTTTGAAGGCAACCGCGGGGCTGATGTGGCCCCCGGTGACAGTGACTTTGACACCCTGTCCTACAGGGAGCCTTCCCCTGCACACCACCCCAGCATGCCCTGCCCTCTCCCACAGGGCAGAGCTCCCTCTGTGCATGGCATCTGTCCCCTTCCAGCCCCTTGTTGTGCACTTACTGAGGTAATGCCTGACCTCTCCGCACCTGGGAGCTAATGGTTGTATAGCGTGTGCTCTACTTCGTGCTTCGTGCGTATTAATTCCTTTGGTGTTCGTCACAACCCCGTGAGGTAGCCGCCAGCATCCTCTCCATGCTACAGACCAGGAAGTGAACACACAGAAAGCTTCAAGCTCTGCCCAAAGTCACACAGCTAGTAAGGGATGGGGCTGGGAGCTGGCTCAGCAGCCGGCTCCGAATCTGTTACTGCCTTTTGCTGCGTGGTCCCCGCATGCGCCCTCTAGTAGACACTCAGTGAGCACAGGCTAGAGGAGGCTGTGACCCCACCTGCACCCACCCGTGTATGCAGGACCCCGTTAGACTGAGGAAGAGGAGCCTCGGCCGGGACTGCGGGCAGAGTGCGCTGTGCTGCTGGGGGCTGCATTTGTCCTGGGGCTCGAGGGTGCCATTTCAGGAATGGAGCCTCTCAGCCAGAGTGAAATACAGCCCACGGCCCCGGAAGCGTGGGGTGGAGAGGGGCTAGTTCTGTCTTTGGCTCCAGCATTTGCTTTCTTGTTACGTCTTCCCAGACCTGTCCCATGCCCATTTCTGGGGAGGGCAGAGTGGACACAGCTTGTGTTGCACAAAGGAGAGCTAAAGGTCCCCAGGCAGTGGTGAGGGAGCGGGGGCAGTGCCCCAAGGCTTCCAGGACACTCCTGTCAGTTGGATTCTGCTTGTCAAGCGCCTGGCTTCCCCCCACAGATGCCCGTTTACGTCACTGGAACCACCAACAACCAGAACCCTTTCTCCTTTGGTAATGCTGTGCCGGGCTTGACTTTCCACTGGTCGGTCACCAAGCGGGACATCCTGGATGTCCGGGGACGACACCACGAGGTAACCACCTGCCCAGAGCCTCCCTCCCTCCACCCTAGGCCAGAGTCCCCGCACACTAGGTCTGCACCTTCACACTAGGCCGTGCTAACTCCTCTCTGCTTCCTCTCGAGGCTTGTTGGGCCTCCTCCCAAGCACTGCCGCCACTCCCTGTTCCCTGTGTCCTTCCTCTCGGTCCTCGCGTCTGGGAACACGGCCCCCCAGCAATGCCGCGCATAGTGCTCAAAGACTGCACAGCCTTTTTGTCTTGGGCACATTCTTGCCAACCACTGCAGAGCAGGTTATAGATAACCTACCAAACAGTGGCAAAAATGACAGCTTTGTGGGGAAGTCCCAAAAGTTCCAGAGGGTCCCTCACCTGTACCTTCTGCTCCCTTTCTGAGGTGATGTCTGGCAGACCTAGGGTTTTCTCCTGGTTTATGGCAGAGGCCAAACCCCCCTTCCTTGGCCCTCCATTGGGTGGACCCCTGCCCTTCCTCAGACCTCAGGGCGGGAAAGTGTTGGAAATAACTCACTGAAACCTTTCTTTGTGTTAACTGGAGCTTATATATGGGAAGGGACTCACTTAGGGTTGCCCCACAAGCCAGTAGGGAAAAGGGACTGGGTGCCAGGCCCGGTGACTCCAGGCTGCCACCCCAGGTAGGCCTTGGGCACACAAGACCTGAGTGGGAGGTGGCTGTGTGACACGCCTTCTTGTGCGTGGATGGTGAGGGGAGCGTGGTTGTGAATAGGAGGGGCCAGTCCCAGGGGTGGAGTTTCCCAGAGGCTGCTCGAAGCTCGTCTAGTACAGGGCGAATGCCTTCCCCAGCCAACCCAGTGGGGCCAGGGTCCTGTTCCCAGGGCAGGGGCTTCCCCAGACCCTCTGTAGTACATGGGCAGAGCGACTTCCTCGCAGCTGTGCCCTAACAGAGGGGCTCTGCAGGGAGGCACGTCCCAGCATCCCTCTCGGTTCATAGCCACTTCTGCACAGTAAAGGCCCTGAGGAGCCCTGCTGTGAAAACACTGGCTGTGGGGCTGGGCCAGCGTTTCCTGCGTTCACCTGTGAACACGGCGGAATGGCACGGGGCATGCCGTGCCCGTTCTGGGGTGCCGCTGTCTGCACACTCTGGGGTTAGCAGGCCCTGAGCAGAGCAGGGAGGCAGCCGCCTTTGAGAACAGTCTGGGGCTTCTGACTGGCCCTGCCCTTCTGGGGGTTCTGGGGCCCCAGGGCTCCCCCTGAAAACGTGTTTGGTGTCTGTCCCAGGCGTCGCTCCGGCTCCCACCGCAGCACAGCTTTGCCGTCACCGTGCACGGTCGGGTGAAAGGCCGCACCGGGCTGAGGGTGGTAGTCAAGGCTCTGGACCCCAAAGCGGGGCAGCTGCACGGCCTCGCCGAAGAGCTCTCTGACGAGATCCAAATCCAGGTAACAGACAGGCGGGTGGAACCGCACGTGCGTGCCAGCCCAGCGCCCTCCTCCTCTCAGCCGGCAGGCGCACTTCCACCGCCCTGTCCCCGGGAGTTCTGGGTCTGGAGGGTCTGGAGTTGGGGTGTGTCAGGTGCTGTGGGAGCCTCAAGGTGCTGACTGAGAGCTTCGCAGAGGAGTTACATTTCAGGGTGGGGGGACTGGCTGGAGACCAGGTGCAAAGGCCTAGGGGTCTAAAATAGCTTGATGTATTTCCAAAGCAGAAAAAATTTCCGAGCTTGGAACGTGGGTGCTTTTGTGGGAGGAAGAGGCTGGAAAATGGTCTGAGCTGGGCGTTAATGGAATTGTCTGAGTTTATTGTGCAAGCCCCCGTGGAAGACCTAACAGGCAGACGTGTCCCCCCCAGTTCCCAGTGCCCCTGTGAGGCCTGGGGAGCGGGAGCTGCGAGCACTGCTGCCCGCCAGTGCGCCTGTGGCCCCACGGAAGGTGTGGGGGGGAAGCAGCCCTCCACACCCCCGCAGACAGGTGGCGGGCCCTGTGGGTTGCCTGGGAGGCGGTGTGACCTATCAATTCACAGTTGGAAACGAAGCCTCTGGGAGGGAGGTGGCCTGCTCACAGCCCCTGGAGGGCACACGACGGATTCCAGACCCAGAGCCCGGCAGTCCTCCCGCCCCCGGCTCAGCTTCCTGAGTCTCTGCAGCCTGCCCTCCTGCCTCTTCTGCCTCTCCGGGCCCCTCTGTCAAACTAGGGAGTTGACAAGTTGCTCTGAAGTACATTTCTAGCTTCAAGGACCCTGTTTGGCTGATCTGGAACTCAGTGACCTTCAGGCCCTCCTAAATCACAAAGAAAAGCTGCAGTCACCCCCTAACTGTCAGGAGAAAAGAAGTGGGTTCAGGCGCCTCTTCAAAAAGAAATAAACCACCTGTAACCCAGGCACGTGCCCTCATAGGGGTAAAGAAGCAGATTTTCAAGGAAGGAAACGCCTGCTTGCCTGCAGCCCTCAGCGCTGCCTCTCATGAGCGTTGCTCACAAACACCAACAAACACATATGTGCCAGAAGACACACAGACAGACAGGCACACAGACATGCGTGGATGTCACGTGAACACAAACACGTGTCCTTTCTGGTTAAAATTAAGTTCCAGCACCTCTTGTGGAATCACGGGCCGGGCACTGCAGCTTCATGTTCAGTGACCTCCGCTGGGTCACTTCGTGTCTGTGCCTTGGTTTCCCTAACTGACGGCATGTGGAGTTTTGAGAACACTAGGAACTTAGAGAAGCTGGATCCACACCTGTGTTTTATTTGGTTCACTTAATGCTTTGGAACAATTCTTCTTTGTTGCCGACATTTAAAAGCAGGAAGATTTTGTATAAAAATCCAGTACGCGGGCTGTTCATAAGACACGCATTGCCACATGGCACAATTGGCAGGGGGCAAGCAGCAGCCTCCCCTTCGGCAGAGCCAGGCTCGGTGCACCGCACGCCTCCCCTCTCTGCCCCCTCCCGGCAGGCCGAGTGTCCACTGCCATTTGCCAGGTACTTGCACAGTTAGCAGGAGAGTGAGACTTCTTGTGCCTTCTGCTGCCTCTAAAGGGCAACAACAAAGAACACGTGCCTAAGAAAAGGGAAACATGTCAGTGTGTGTGTTTCCTGCACAGTGTGTGCGTCTGAGCTGAAGTCAGCGAGGCCACGTCACTGAGTGCCACCTGCCTTGCAGAAGGACTCCTGGACATCAGACCCCGTGCAGCTGTCAAAGGCTGTTTGTTTTTCCCAGGTTAGGAGGCACTGCCACTCCCATGGTATCAAGTGAATCCTGATGCTCTTCGAGACAGGCATGGCCAGGATTATTTTAACCTTGTTTTGCAGACCAAGAAATAGCTAGGCCTAAGGATCATATGGTCAGAGCATAGTGGTGCTGGAAGGGAGTTGTGTTGGTTTCCTGTTGGAAAGCCTATAGCCTTCAGGGGCCTCAGGGCCCCTGGGCAGTGACAGGATTGGATTCAGTCCAACCTCATCGGGTTTATTACTCTCTGCGGGCCCGAGGTCACCGACATGCCCCCACACCCACTCCCACTCTCCAGTCCAGAGAGAGCCTGGCTGGACAGGGCGCAGCATGAGGACCAAGGCGCGAGGCGGCTTGTTTTGAGATGGTCGCGGTGAGGGAAGAGGTCTTGCTGAGAGGAAGGACAGTTTAGATGGTGCTTTCTTCAAGCTCAGCTCTGGCAGACTTGCGACTGTGATTTTGCGTGCCGCCTTCGTGCACACACCTGGCGAGCAGTTCGCCTGCCCTCGCCTGCCTTCCTGGCCTCGGAACTGAGGCAGACACCCGTGCTGCCGAGCTCTGGGAAGCAGCTCCCGTCAGGGTGTACAGCGCGCACCTGCCCGCTTCTGTTCCTCACTCCTCTGGCCTCTCAGTGTTCAGCCCTTACCAGCATGTCGTCAGCTACCTGACAGGTGCTGGCTTACAACTGTTTCTCACCTGGGAGCCCCTCTTGGCTGTCCCTGCTGAGAGAGCAGATACCTGGACGTGATTCCAGTGTATCATGAAGTGAAATGTGCCACTGTTTCAGGTATTTGAGAAGCTGCTGCTGCTGAACCCTGAAATAGAAGCAGAACAAATATTAATGTCACCGAACTCATGTATAAAGCTTCAGACAAACAGGTACGTGAGTCGGTTTTTAGCAAGGTCATGAATCTGTGCTAGCAATCCAGCAATTTGTTTGTCAAAGTCATCAGCAGCTGCCCTCGCTGGTGTGGCTCAGGTGGTTCGAATGTCATCCAGTAGACCGAAAGGTCTGATTCCTGGTCAGGGCACATGCCCAGGTTATGGGTTCGATCCCTGCTGGGCTTGTACAAGAACGTAAGCAATTTGATGTTTCTCTCTCACATCAGTGTTTCTCTGTCTTGCTGTCATTCTTTCATTCTCTCTCTATAAAAGCAATGAAAAAAGTCTCATGTGGCCCTGGCTGGTGTGGCTCAGTGGGTTGAGCGCTGGCTTGCAACCAGCGGGTTGCCGGTTCAATTCCAGTCAGGGCACATGCCTGGGTTGCTGGCCAGGTCCCCGTGAGGGGCACACAAGATGCAACCACACATTGATGCTTTTCTCGTCTCTTTCTCCCTCCTTTCTCCCCTCTCTATAAATAAATAAAATCTTTTTTAAAAAGTCCTCAGATGAAGATGAAAAATAATATTTTTTAAAAAGTTATCAGCAATTGTGGCTGCTTTAGGTGAACTGAGCATCTTTCTTGGTGTTGCCTTTATTTTTTAAAAGATTTTATTTATTAATTTTTAGAGAGAAGGGAAGGGAGGGAGAAAGAGAGGGAGAGAAACATCAATGTGTGGTTGCCTCTCACGTGCACCCCTCCCTGGGGACCCAGCCCTCAACCCAGGCATGTGCCCTACTGGGAATCACACCAGCGACTCTTTGGTTTGCAGGCCCATGCTCAATCCACTGAGGCACAGCAGCCAGGGCTTGGTGTTGCCTTTAAAATGGGTGTGGTCTTTGCATTCCTTTCTTTGGGTGGACATCCCTCCTCTTCTTCATCACTTAGGCCTGTAGGGCCCTCTTCTTCTCCCTGTAGCCTAGAAACTGTTTCATACCTGCTGCTAAAATCCAGTACTTCAAAAGGGAAAAAGCACCAACTTGGAAGTGTTAAACTTTCCAAATGCCTGTGTGTCTTCAAGACTTGCCACTCAAAGTGCGTGAGCATCCCATGGGAGCCTGTGAAAATGCCAGCCTTGGACTTTAACAAGATCCCCTGGTGATGGGAATGCAGTCACGTTTGAGAAACACAGTTTTAAGGCCTATCTGCAAATGTAATTCCTGCCTTGCATTCCGAGGGATGACTTGCCCAGTGGGGACTGTAAGGGCTACAGGAGCCTCACCTGTTCCTGAAACACATTCTCACGGTTCATTGAGCCAAATTGTCTGAGTGCTGGGCTGTGTGCCTGGCTCCCGGAAAAGAGGTGAACACATGGTGCCCTTAAGGAATCTGGTGGGGGGGAAGAGGAAGATAGCATGGTAAGAGCTATAATGAAATGAAATAGAATGTTCAAGCCACAGCCCCAAGACGGGCCTTTCATGTGAGGGGTTAGGGAAGGCATGTCACAGATGGAGATGCCTGACTGGTTCTTGAAGGATGCGTAGGAGTTCTTTGGGTTAGGAGGAGAGGTGGGTGATGGGGTTGAATGTTGAGGCAGAGAAAACAACATTTGCTTAAAGTCCTCTAAGGAGCAGACGATAGAGCCGGGGCATAAAGCCTTCTTGTTACTTTATGGTATTAGTGAATAGTATGTAAGAGACATAAAATACTGCAGTTTGTCTTTAACCCGGTGCACAATGTGAGTAGTTTTGCAGATCACTTTCTGAGCTAGTAGCTCATTTTTACCCTGTGAGCAGCCCTTGGAATAGGGTATTGCTCCCATTCACAACTGAGGGGACTTAGAGGGGACATGATGTGCGCAAGGCACACAGCTGTTTGTGGGGCATGGGGACTGCCTTTGGGTTCCGTCCGACTCAAAGCCCATCTTCTTTCCACGACACCAGGCTTCCTCATTCCAGTCAATTGAAAACAGTTTGCCTCAGAAACGATGTTTTACAACAAATGCCCCAGGGTGAAAGAAAGTCAGCCCTCGTGGTCTTTCCCTCCCCGCTGACCAGCTGGGGGGTCAGCGCTGTTCTAGGAAGGGGGAGAAGCAGTGCTCTCCTTGGAACTTTTGGTTTTCCCAAGTATGTGTCCTGTGGGTGACTGAAGAGGCAGGCTCCCACAGCTGTGTGAAAAGTAGCTCTTCCTTGTTTTCCAAAGGGATGGCACAGCGTCTCTGAGCTACCGCGTCCTGAACGGGCCGGAGAAGGTTCCCGTGGTGCACGTCAATGAGAAAGGCCTGCTGGTGTCAGGGTCCACAGTCGGCACCGCTACAGTTGAAGTGACTGCCCAAGAGCCTTTCGGGGCCAACCAGACGATCATCATCGCAGTGAAGGTAGTATCAGGGTTCTCTCCTTTCTAGGGCAACAAAGGCGGAGTGCCAAGGTGCATTTTTCCCCTCGCAGGTGTAAAAGTGAGTATATTTACCTTTCGGCTGTAAGAATTTATTTCAGAATAACCAGGGGCAAAGATCCTAGATAAAAAGATTTCTGGCTGTCAGAGCCAAAGATCTTTGGAGATTACAGATTACAATGACCTTTTTCATAGTTGGGGAAACTGAGGTCCAGCAAAGTCCATGATTTGCTGAAACTGGCACCCCAGGATCCTGACCAGCTAGCTGGTACCTGGAACATGATAGGCAGCACTGAATGCACGTGCTAGATACCTGACCTGCAGATCATCACATCACCCCCACAGCAACCTGAAGGAGTAGCTGACCCATTTTATAGGCACGAAAGAAAACAAGACAGAAGATTCAGAGTGGAAGTGAGCTGCTCAAGGTCACAGTCATTGAGAGAGTTTGGGTGCTCACCTGCATTGGCCTGGCTCAAGTTTGTGTCCTCTGGTCATATCACGGTGCTTCCCGTGTCCCTTCTTAGTGAGGGGAACTTTCTTCTTGGCCATCCCTGGGTTGGGTGCTGGGGTTAATCCTAAACACGAGATATTCCATATCTCATTGCAGCCACCTCCTAACTCCTAGATGGCAGAGAGAATACATGACCACTTTCATTTCCAGATTTTCCCTGGGTCGCAGGCCTATTTCCTTAAGTAATGTCTTTTTATTTCGAGGTGAGTGCCTGGCAGGAAACCCCACCCTAGCTTGTGAGTGAGTGAAAGTGACTGCTTTTCATCTGATGTCAACAAACACGAACTGAGTACCAGCTGTGCACCAGCCACTGCTGCACTGAACTTTGTCAAAGAAAGTAGCGATGTGGGGACTTGGCTTTTTGTTCAGCGTAGATTTTACCTGGGCAGAGAACCAAGGCTGATCTTTGTGGAGCTTGGGTCCTTGGGCTCCCAGATCCTGTCGTTCTCTCCTTCCCCATGTTCTCCCCGGAGCAGCTGCAGGTGTGCAGTGGCCCCGGTTTGTGCTGCCCCTGCAGTGTAAGCAGGCAGTGTTCCTACTTCAAATGCCTGGAGAGCCTTTGAGGACTCTAAACAGTCAAGGCCCAGGGATATTTTTGCAATGTGAATAATGATCTAATTTTTCAAAGTCACGGATTTTGACTCTTATCGGTTGGGTTGGCTCACTGTGTAGGGAGGTGGGAATTTTAACACTAGGTTGGGACACTCTGGGGAGTGAGGCCCTGGCTCTTTGTTGGTCCAGCGCCTAGTCCTTCCTGAGATGGGAACCAGCCAGGAGCAAGCATGTCCTCCTTGGGAGGTAAGTTTTTGGGGCAGCCATTTCCCAGCACAGTCATTGCCATATCTGCTCATCGTCCTTCAGGTGTCCCCTGTGTCTTACCTGAGGATCTCCATGAGCCCCACCCTGCACACCCAGAACAAGGAGGCTCTGATGGCCCTGCCTTTGGGAATGACTGTGACCTTCACTGTCCACTTCCATGACAACTCCGGAGACATCTTCCATGCTCACAGTTCGGTTCTCAACTTTGCAACTAACAGGTAGGTTGTGGGTGATGTACATTTCTCCCATGAACGTGTCTCGGTTGTAACCAGATTTAATGTATGGAGGTGACTGATGACAACACACAGAGGCTAATGCCATTGAAAGAAGAGTTTTGATACTCCGAGTTTCCAGGAGGAGGGGCGTGCCACACTCGCAGGGCCAGCAGGGGAAGCACCAGGCTCGATCCAGAGGCAGGGCGAGTGAGGGGAAAGTGTGGCTGGAAGCCTGTGTTTGCTGCGTGGCAGGATGATGTTTGGTGGGGGCATACCCTGGGGCTCAGAAAGCAAAGCACAGATGTTGGAGGGTCTGTAATAAGACTTTAGTGTGCCTTCAGAAGCTGGATGGCAGGGGAGATATAAACAACCCTGGCCATTGCCCTGTAACCTGTCAGTGCAAATCATCAATTGTGGGCTCTGCAGGAGTTGGTCAGAGTAAGGCACTCCTCCCAATGCTCAGGTGCTTGCTAGTGCAGGCCCTTCTGCATGACATCTCCCTCCTCACTGTAGCCTATATGTTGAGGCCCAGGGAGGTCAAGCCACATATCCAGGGCCACCCAGCCCAGAAGTGGGGTTTTAATACAGGTCCCACCAAGCTCCAAGTGCAGTTCTTTTGGGATGACTCTCCTGAAATACAGCTGCAGCCTCAGGCCTAACGAGAGGTGAGAGGGGGTGGTCTCCAGAGCAAAGAAGAGAGCCATGGCGTCGGTCTGGGCCTGCTGAAATGCTGAGTCTGTTGGGGAGGTGGCTCTCAAAGTGCTCGCCAGACCAGCATCATCAGCATCACTGGGGACCTCTTAGAAGTGCACACTCACAGGGCCCAACGATCTATCTTTTAATAAGGCTTCCAGATTACTCTAGGGTTGAGAACCACTGCCCCAGGGGGATGCAGTCCAAGCTCAGAGGAGGAGGAAGCCTCAGACCAGGAGGAAGGAACAGGGCTTGGGGAGTCGTCTCGGCAGCACTGGGGCAGAAGCACAGAAGATTGTGTCCAGGCTGAAGACTGTTACAACCTGGCCTTCCCAGGATCCCTGCCACAGATGTGGCGCCTCTTGCTGAAACAGCCAAGGCCAGGTGCTGGGGGCATGTCATGATAGAAGGACCCTGGTTTGCCGTGAGACCTGGTTCAAGCCCAGCTCTGACCTTTATGGAGCCTGTGACCTTGGGCAAGGCAGGTCACCTCTCCAGACCTCTGTTTTCTTGTCTGTCACATGGGGAACACGGCCTAGTTCTCAGAGTCATCAACTGAGGCTGTGGTTGTGAGGGGCTCTGGCCAGCTGTGGAGCTCTGTGCACACCGTCCTGGCCGTCTGTCAGTCAGGGTGTGGGCTGCCCTGCAGGAAATGGAGCTGGGCTGCTGCATCCCGTCAGCTACTCCGCAGAAGTCCCGCTGAGTCTCTCTCGGAGACCAGTCAGGGCTCAGGAGTCAGGAGGCGTGGTGGAGGGGACTGAGGAAGCTGGGACCTAACCCTCAGCCTGCCTAGACTGAGCCTTTTCGCTGGGCTCTAGCTGGTGTGGGTTGAGCTGTTCCTGCACGCCAGGCGCTAGTCTAAGCACGTACAACTCCTCATCTGGCTCACTCACTGCTCATATCAAGTCTGTGGCAAGGGTTTGTTCTTTTTTTTTTATTTTTTATTATTTACTTCCTTTAAAGAGGGAGAAAGGGAGAGAAATATCAATGTGTGAGAGAAACATCAATCGGTTGCCTCTTGCATTGGCCCCAGCTGGAGACCTGGCCCACAACCTAGGCATGTGCACTGACCGGGAATTGAACTGGCGACCTTTCGGTTCGCAGGCCGGCACCCAGTGCACACAAGCCAGGGCAACAAGAGTCCGTTCTGTACTCATCTTGCAGATGAGGAGGTGTACAGAGGCTCCTTCGCTTGTTCTGGTTACACCACGAAGGGCAGTCTCTGCCTCCCCAGGACACACTTGTCTCCTATTTGAAAACACTCTGTAGGTCACTTTTGTCTCTGGGCCTCAGCCTCCCCACCTGCTGTAGGGGGTGGCAGTGTGGGCCATTCCTGGCTGAGGGCCCTGGATTCCTCTGGAAAATGAGACGAGTGCAGGCTTATTCAGCCTGCGGTGCTTTCTTATTGGGATCAGCTGCTGGGTGGCCATGTGTCGGGCGACTTCTAGGGCCGCAGTCAGCAAAAAGCATTGCCCAGCAGAGGACTCAGGCTGCATTTCTCCCTCTGGAGTTGGGGGCTCATTCTTGGTACTTACTGAGAGCCCTCGTATCCCCCCTGTGCCTAGAGATGAGTTTGTGCAAGTCGGGAAGGGCACCACCAACAACACCTGCGTCATCCGCACCATCAGCGTGGGCCTGACGCTGCTCCGCGTGTGGGACACAGAACACGTGGGCCTTTCTGACTTCGTCCCGTTGCCTGTACTACACACCATCTCTCCGGGGCTGTCTGGCACAGTGGTGGTGGGCGACGTCCTCTGTCTGGCCAGTGTTCTGGTCAGCCTGGAAGGTAAGAGAGACACTGGCCAAAGGAACCCTCCCTTGTGTGGTATGGCCCCTAAAAAGACGAGTGGGCTCCCAGGGGAGGTGCTGAGCTTCCCGTTGTGGGAGATGTACAAATAGAATTTCATTGATGCTCTAGCATGGGCATCAAAAAACTACCGCCCTGGACCACATCCAGCTGCTGCCTATTTTTTGCAAATAAAATTTACTAGAACTCAGCCACACTCATTCATTTACTTGTTCGCAGGGGCTTTGCTGAGTGTTTTTATCATGAATGAGTGCTGTACCTTATCAAGTGCTTCTTCCACATCTATTGATATGATCATGTGATTTTTGTCTTTCCTTTTGTTTGCGATGTATTCTGTTTATTGATTTGCGAATATAGTACCGTACTTGCATCCCTGGGATGAATCCCACTTGATCATGGTGTATGATCTTTTTAATGTATTGCTGGATGTGGTTTGCCAATATTTTGATGAAGATTTTAGTATCTATGTTCATCAGCGATATTGGCCTGAAGTTTTGTTTCTTTGTTGTGTCTTTATCTGGTTTTGGGATTAGGGTGATGCTGTCCTCATAAAAACAGTTTGCGAGTCTTCCCTCTCCTTGGATTCTTTGGAATAGTCTGTGAAATGCTTTGTAAAATTCTCATGTGAAACCATCCGGTCCAGGGCTTTTGTGTGTCGGGAGTTTTTTGATTACTGCTTCATTTTGTCAGCTGTTATTGGTCTGTTTAGGCTTTCTGCTTCTTCTTCATTCAGTTTAGAAGATTATATTTTTCTAGAAATTTGTCCATTTCACCCTCGTTTTAAAATTCTTTGGCATAGACTTCTTCATAGTAATTTCTTACAATCCTTTTATTTCTGTGGTATCAGTTATAATCTCTCCTCTTTCATTTCTGATTGTGTTTATTTGGGTCCTCTTTCTTTTTTTCTTGATGAGTCTACTTAAAGGCTTGTCGATTTTGTTTATCTTTTAAAAAAACCAGCACCTGGGTTTACTGATCCTTAGAATTGTGCTTTTAATCTCTATGTCATTTAATTCTGCTCTGATCTTGGTTATTTCCTTCCTTCTACTTGTTCTGGGCTGTCTTTGTTGTTGTTCTTCGAGTTCTTGTAGGTGTGGGGTTAGGTTGTTCATTTGAAATTTTTCTATCTTTTTTAGGTAGGCCTATATCACTATGAACTTCCCTCTCAGGACTGCCTTCACTGTGTCCCAATAGTTTTGGATTGTTGTGAGTTCATTTTCATTTCTTTCCAGAAATTTTTTTATTTCTTTCTTGATCTCATATTTAACCCATTTGTTGTTTAGTAGCATGCTATTCAATCTCTGTGAGTTTGAGTGTTTTTGAGTTTTGTCCTTGAGGTTGGTTTCTAGGTTCAAGCCCTTGTGGTTGGAGAAAATGCTTGATATGATTTTCATTTTCTTGAATTTGTTGAGGCTTGTTTTGTGTCCTGTCATGTGATCTATCTTTGAAAATGTCCCATGTGCATTTGAAAAGAATGTGTATTTTGCTTCTTTGGGATGAAAGGCTCTATATATATCAGTTAAATCCATTTCATCTAGGGCTTTGTTCAATGCCACAATATCTTTGTTGATATTTTGTTTGATGATCTGTCCATTTTTGACAGTGGGATGTTGAAATCCCCTACTATAATTGTTTTGCTGTCAATATCTTTCTTGAAGTCCTCCAAGATTTTCTTTGTGTATTTGGATGCTCCTATGTTGAGTGCATATATATTTACAATGTTTATGTCTTCTTTGGATTCTTCCCTTGAGTATTATGTAGTGACCTTCTGGGTCTCTATTTATGGCCCTTCTTTTGAAGTCTGTTTTGTCTGATATGAGTATTGCTACTCCGGCTTTTTTTTTCCTGTCCATTTGCTAGGAAAATTTGTTTCCAGCCCTTCACTTTCAGTCTGTGTAGGTCTTTTGTTCTGAGGTGGGTCTCTTGTAGGCAGCATATGGGTGGGTCATGCTTTCTTATCCATTCAGCTATCCTGTGTCTTTTGATTGGAGCATTTAATCCACTTATGTTTAAGGTTATTATTGATAGGTATTATTCTTTGCCATTTTACTTCCTTTGTACCTGTGTTCCTCTGTCTCTCACTCTTTTTCTTCCTGTTCTTAAAGCAGACCCTTTAGCATCTCTTGCAGAGCTGGTTTGGAGGACGTATATTCTTTGAGGCTTCTTTTGTCTGGGAAGCTCCTTATTTGGCCTTCCATTTTAATTGAGAGCCTTGCTGGATAGAGTAGTCTTAGCTTCAGGCCTTTCGTTTTCATTATTTGGAATATTCTTTGCCATTCCCTTCTGGCTGGTAGTGTTTCCATTGAGAAGTCAGCTGCTAGTCTTATCTGGGCTCCCTTGTATTTACTTCCTGTTTCTGCCTTGCTGCCTTTAAGATTCTCTCCTTGTCTCTAAATTTTGCCATTTTAATTATGATGTATCGTGGAGTGGGCCTGTTTGAGTTCCTCTTGATTGGGACCCTCTGTGCTTCCTGGATTTGTGTGATGTTTCCTCTCATCAAATTAGGGAAGTTTCCATCATTGCTTTTTCAAACAGGTTTTCTATCCCTTGCTGTTCTTCTTCTCCTTCTGGTATCCCTATTATATGGATGTTATGTTTCATGTTGTTCTGCATTTCCCTTAATCCCTCTTCATTCTTTCTGAGTCTTTTTTCCTTTTCTTTCTCATTTTAGGAGTTTTTTTCTATCTTGTCCTCTACCTCACTGATTCAATCCTCTGCTTCATCCAGCCTCCTTTTGATTCCTTCCACTGTGTTCTTCTCTTCAAAAATTGTATTCTTCATTTCCTCTTGGCCCTTGTTGATAGTTTCTGTTTTCTTTTTCAGCTTGATATAGTTTGCGGTAAGTTCCTCATAGTTTCCCTGTAGTTTTTGGTAATTTTCAGTGAGTTCATTGAGCTTCCTGAACACCATTGCTTTGAACGCAATATCTGATAGTTGACTTAACCTCTGTTTCATTTAGCATTCTTTCTGAGGCTTCCTCCATTCCTTTTATTTGGGGTTTGTTTCTTTGTCTCCCCATTGTTTTGTGAGACTCTTCTTGTTAGCTTCTGCTTCTTAAATTGATCTCTTCTGACTCCCTGAGTTTGTGCTGTGAACTTCTTTGGTACGAGACCTGTGAGATTCAGTGGTGCAGTCACCTTGATCTCCTGGAGTTGATGTTCTTGGGGTGCCATTTATGTTGGCTCTCTGGATGTAATTGGGTTTTGATTGTTGCTGGGTCTTTCTTTGGTAGGTCCTTCCCTCCAGCTGGTTGACTGAGGGTCACTCTGCCCACCACGTCTTGTATGCTATTGTCCAGGTGCTGCCAGAAGAAAACCACAAAGCCCAGGGAAGAAATCCACTTCCACAAAAATATGTGCCCTCTGCAATCTTAGTATCAACAGCAAATGAACCAGTATTAATAAGGATATAAAGAGATTAAGACTATTATAAGAAAGGAGAGAAATAAAATATAGTACAAATTCTAGTGATTTAATATGCACAAACTTGCTGGACAAGAAATGAATGTTAAAAAGCTCTTCAGGAAAGAATATATTGCTAATCATGGAGAAGACCACAGTGGGTTTCATTTCGGTAGCCTTTAGTGTTTACCACTGTTTTTTTCTTTCTGGATCCACCTCTGGTGATGTCAGATGTTGACCCCGTCTGACCTTAGGCAGCCTGTTCCAGATTTCCAGGGATCTTCTGTCTATGGCTGACTCCTTCAGTAGTTAATCTAGTCACTCTGCACTCAGCAGTCAGGCTTGAGCACCACAGGGCAGGGCAGAATCCCTCCTGGGGTGGGGGCTGTTGCTTCCCCTCAGGCTACTGCTGCTCAGAGGGGAGTGGTCCACCTGAGCAGGGTGGCTGCTGCTGTATGGGTGATGACTGAGCACTGGGATCCCGGCAGCTACTCTCTCTGCTCTCTCCCCAAAGCCTCTGTCCCCAGTCTCTCCTCAAGCATCTCTAGCCCACTCTGCACCCCCCGCTTTGCCAGGGATCTACATCTGTGGCTGTCTCCATTAGTTATTAATCTAGTCACTATGCACTCAGCAGTCAGGCTTAAGCACCAGAGAGCCTCTCTGGCGGAGACTCTCTTGGGGGTAGGGCTGTTGTTTCCCCTCAGGCTGCTGCCACTGGGAGGGGAGTGCTCTGCCTGAGCACAATGGCTGATGCCATATGGGGGATGTCTCAGCACCAGGTTCCCTGGGGCTGCTCTCTCCACTTTCTCTCCAAAGCTTCTGCCCCAGTGTCTCCTCAGGCAGCTTCAGCCCACTCTGCCACTGCCTTTGCTGGATCCCTGGGTAAGTGGCAGCAAATGAAAATTTATACATTGGCCCTTTAAATAGCTCTTTGTGTCTCCAGCCATCCATCTCTGGCAGCAGTCCTGCCACTTTTTGCTGCCGGTTGTTACCTGTGTACTTATTGGGCTCTGGTGCTCTAGGCTGGGGATCCCAGCTTAGGGTTTAGACCCCACACTTCTCAGGGGGATCCAACCACTTGCTTAATTATCCCTCTGGTGCTGCTGCCTGTGGGCGTCCAGCCAGCCCTCTGGAGTCTCCACCACACTCCTTATCAGACAGGTTGTGCCAAAGCTGGTTCTTCTGTCTGTCCGAGGTTGTGAGGCTTCTCTCTCTCTATTGTTCAGTTGTTTGTTCTGGGTCACTTCTCCACAGTTTAGTTGTAATTCCAGATTGGTCCTGGGGGGAGGTTTGTATAACTTCCACTCACTCCTCTGCCATCCTGCCTCTCTCCCCTATCTTTTTTATCTAATTAAATTCATTTTACAAAAAAAGTAAATACTGCCTTTAAAGAAAAGCAAGCATAAGTAACCTTAAATAGAATGTGGTTGCTGAGTTCTTTTATTGTATCTGTCATGTAATATGATTGGCTTTTAATTAACAAGTGCTGTCTAGCGACAGCTCTAAACCAAACACTTGCTTTGTTTGGTAGAAAAGGATTGACAGCTAGTGTGCGGGGCAGAGCTGCAGGGAACAGCATGTAGAAGTCGGGGCCTGGAGGGACAGCACCCAGGTCATTCAGGACAGGGAGTGACTGAGAGACAGCAAGCAGCAAGCATGTTGGTAATGGGAGTGGCCAGAGGCTCCTTCTTCCCAGGGCTGTAGCTCTGCTGTAAGCAGGTGTGGTAGAGCTGCAGGTGGTCCGGGGGACTGCAGCCAGGAACATGAGGGGAGTGGGCCAACCAGGCTGCAGAGGCAGGCAGAGCATAATTCTGCCCTGAGAGACATGAGTGAGCTCCCTTGGGCAGCCATGTGGAGCGTGGGGATGGGAGAGGGAGAAGGCTGGCACAGTCACCAGGCGAGATGGGGTCTGGCAGGTGTGTCAGATGTGGGAAAGATGGGTGGCTTTTGGGCTTTCTCTTCCAGGCCTCCCCGGAACCTGGAGCTCCTCAGCCAACAACATCCTTCAGGTGGACCCCAAGACTGGAGTGGCTGTGGCCCGGGATGCAGGATCTGTGACGGTTTACTATGAGGTCACTGGACATCTGAGGACCTACAGGGAGGTGAGCTTGAGGACATATGTGGTTCAATGGCCTGAGAGGCATGGCTGAACTTCTTGGGGTGAAACTTTCAGTTTATGATACTGAACGATTCCTTTTAAGAAATGTCAGTGCCTTGGGAGACTGTCAGATCTGGGAGTCATCTAGGATTGGGACAAGTGCCCTTTTATTTCCAGCCTCCGTCTCCCCATGTTCAAATGGTGTGATGATGAGGGCAATTTCCTAGGGTTGATTTCGGCTCCCACTCAACTCAACGTGTGCCTGGAAGGGCAGGGATGTCCTGTGTGGGCATTCCTTGGGAGCTGTGGCTGTGGGCAGGCCAGTGCAGTGATTTGGCATCACCGGCAAAGTTAAAACTCCCCCAGCAAATCAGCTTTTGAGTCTTTCTGGAGACAGACAAAACTCTCTCTTCTGTTTATGTGCAGCTGAGAGTGCATCATTGAGCAAGTCTGGCTGCACCCCACTGTGTCTCGTTCCTAGAGACAGCCTGCTCCTAGCGAATGCAGTGGCGTCAGCCAGGAGCTTGCATGCATGGTGCCGCAGCAATGCAGTGTACATGCAGTGAGCACCAGCGCATCGCAGAGAGAAGCCCCTGGTGGCTAGGAAAGCTGTGCTCTCCTGGAAAGAGCTACTAGAGTGGTCAGGGGCAGGGACCCGGGGGGTTGCTGACAGAGGGGGCATGGCATGGGCAGAGGTGTGCGGGGTTCAGGAGCCCAGTCCTGGTGGCTGGAATATAGGGTGTGGGGAAGTGGGGGCTTGCTTGTGATCAGATCATGAAATGCTTTGATTTCCAGGTAGTTAGTTCCGTGGGCCAGGCTTCCTGAGTTTAAATCCCAGCTGCACCAGCCAGCCTAGAGGGTGGGCGACCTTGGATAAGTTCCCAAGTCTCCCTGTGCCTCAGTTTTCTTACCTGCAGTGTAGGTGTGATAGTGCTGTGCAGAATGATGGCTGAGCTTGTGTGAGCCGCTCAGAGTGGTGCTCAGCACGTAGCAAACGCTCAGTAGGCATTAACTGTACCGTCACTACCCCAGGGTGAAGAGGGGGGAAGCTTGTGCTAGATGTCATAGGGGTTCATCAGGGACCTTTTCATCAAACAGTGATGTGAACCAGGGGTATGTTTTGGAACAATCACCTGATGCCCAGAATAGTCTAAGAGCCCAAGAGGGGGAATAGCTGCAAAGTAAGCAGCCAAGAGACCAAGGGTGGGGCCCTCAGCTGGCACCGTCGGGTGGGGAGAAAGCAAGGGTGACTTTGGAAGAGATTCAGGAGGAGAAGTCATCAAAGCTTGGTGACCATTTAGAAGTGGGGCGAGGGAGAAGGAGGCCTTGGGGATGGCGCCCCACGGCCTGGCTTGGGTGACGAAGTAGATGTTGGTCCTTTGCTGTGAGAAGAGAGCACAGGAAGGGAGGCCAGTTTCAGGGGAAGATGATGAGTGACTTTGGGACACGGTAAGTTTGAGCTCCTCCAGGTGAGGCTGGTGGTAATGCAGCTAGGCAGGGGTACCTGGAGCTCCAGGGCAAAAAGCTGGAGAGGGGTAGAGGTTTATAGCACAGAGATGGTTCTTGAGACCTGGGTTCTCGCAAGGCACACTAGAGCAAGAAGACAGTGGGGTCAAGGCCCTGACCCTCTCTCCCAAGTGCAGAGGAAGAAGAAGCAGGGAAGGGACTACCACAGGGAAGTCAAGAAGAAAAGACGAGAAGGAGGGAGGTGCCAGAACAGGGTATGGGTGACCACTAGGGGGCCTGGGCCCTGCCTACAGCTCTGATCACCATGGTCCTGGGAAAGTGGGACCCTATCCCGATTCTCCAGGAGATCAGGTTCTGGTAGAAATCACATCTGGAGGAGTAGGGAAGTGTTCAGGGCCTGCACAGAGTGGGGTGGGCCGCCTTCCAGCTGCAGGAGGCTGCTCTGGAGCTGGCCTGCGGGGCAGACAGGGTTGGGCTTTGCAGAGGAGGTGAGGGCATGCATCTGGGGTTGTAAGATGGGCAAAGGGCATGAGCAGGAGAAATGTGGAAAGACTGGAGTCTGGGGGCCTTCACTGCCAAAGCTGTGTGAGTATGCATTTTGGCTGGGTTAACTTATTTTGAATAAATGATGGTAAAGTAAAATATATTCTTTTCCCTTTGCTGAAAGGTCAATTAACCCAATTAATGAACAGGAAAGTGATGATAACTATCATAGGAGCCAAATCCACAGCCCACCCCAGACCAGTGAATGAATCCAGGCCTGCTGTTCAGTTCTCAGTCAGTGGGAGACCACGGGGCTGGAGTCTGACCAGCCAGGGGTCTAACCCCTGCTCTGCCATGTTCTAGCACATCATTTAGGCATTGAGCCTCAGTTTTGTCAACTGTGAAATGGGCAATTCCTGTGTCCCAGGCCACAGGGTAAGATCAAAAGTGCACAGGCTGGCACACAGCACTCGATATTTCCCTTGGCTTCCTTCCAGATACTGATTGGAGTCCCTCAGAGGGTCATAGCGCATCACATCCGCCCTCTCCAGACCAGATTCCAGGATGTCACAACTTCCAAAGTGATGATCACCGTGGGAGACAGAAGCTCTAACCTGAGAGGTAGAGAGTGAACAAGACACAGGTGGTTCGGGTGGGGGCCCTGCCAGGCTCAGGGAGGTGGGAGGGCACCTTCTTAGGCCCTTTTGATGGGGTTTGGTGTGGTTTTCCTACTCGAATTCATGCCCACTCCACAGAGAACATTTAACCCCAGCTGGCCTGGCCTGCTCCTCATATCTTCTTGGAAATCTGAGTTGTACACAAGCAGAAGCCATGAAAGGAATCTTCCTAAAAGAGCGTGGCCCCCGGGGACTGTCTGTTTCGGAGCTGTAAATGCGACATTAGCTCCGGGGCAGCAGAGTAGAGAAAGCCAACCAAACTCTGTTAATTCTAGAACGTAATGACTTCACAGGCCTCACTGCCGGTGTTGGCTTTGTGATGACCTCTCCCAGGTCATGCCCGTGACAGCCCTGGGCAGCAGCTGCCAGAAAGAAATACATCAACTCAGGCTTTTTTTTTTTATTAAAAGACTACTTAACTGGTAGAATTAAATACCACTATTTTCATTCTGAGTAAGCAGGCAGCTTTATTTCATCATGGTAACCTGTTTTCCTACCTCCGTGCAAGTGAGCGACACTCTGCTGCTACAGACAAGATATTCAGTGCGTCGATGCGGAACCGTTGCCCTCCTAATGTCCAGAAATAAATTGCCCATTTTTCCCCCGCTGGCAGGAACAGACAACGTGCTTTATGGGCCTGACTGACCCATCTGCCATGCCCCTGGACACAAGCTCTAGAACAGATGCTGGAAATCTGATCTGAAATTACCTGGGAGTCAGAGTGATCCCCTCTCTATGAAGTTTGTCCTCAGCTTCGATAAACTGTGGCACCATCATCAATGTTTTGGCAACCCTGGGGGCTTCACGTGGAAGGAATTTGGGGTGCAGGTGCCATTTTGTGGCCCAGCCAGCCTCCATGTGGCCTGCCCCTGCTCCTTTGTCTTGGGGCTCTTGAGGCGGGTGTAGAGACCTTGCCAGGCCTAGGTGTGGTGGCCCACAGGACTGGCCCACGCCCATCTCAACCTCTCCCCATCTCTAGGTGAGTGCTCCCTGGCCCAGATGGAAGTTATCAAGACCCTGCGTCCAGAATCCCTCATCAGCTGCCAGATCCACTTCAAGCAAAACGTCTTTGATTTCCCAGCACATGACGTGTTTAGTGCAGAACCAGCGTTTGATGCTGCGCTAGGTAAATCTGCAGGGGTTTGAACATGGAAACTGACTTTCATGGAGGGTTTGCCTTTGGTGGCTTTGACTCACAATGGGTATCCTTCCAGAGGGGCAGTCTGTCCGGAGCCAAGCCTGGGGATTGATTCTGTCACTCGGGCTCTGTGGTTCACTGTGTCCTCCAGGCAAAGTGGGCATTCCTGTGATGGGTCATGGCCATTTTCAGCAACCACCTACCCCAGCAAAAAGGACATGATTCAGAGTTGGAAACCCTGGGCTTGACTACTCTCTTGCTCTTGCCAGCTCAGAGCCTGTGGGTATTGAGACTGCATCCCTCAATGAAGTGGGGTGGGTGGTACCCTGCTCTTCCTGCAGGTCTGGGCTCTGAGAAGAGCAAGCCAGAGAGGGGTGGAAGGTCCTTCCTTAATAAATAGTCAAGGGCCACACAAGGTGCCGGTAACTAGAACTGTGGAACTGAAAGCCAGCATGGTGGGCAAAAGCATGGTAGGGCACTTGGCTGGCATGGGCATCGAAGAGACCCTATCTAGGCATCTGGTTTCAGATTTAGTGGGAGCTTTGCAAGGCATCACTCAACAGTGTTTGTTCAACTCATTTGTCTACTCTGGGTCAGACGTGGCAGACACGAAACACCAAAACAGTCCTAACTCATGCCTTTACGGGACTCCTTACTGCATCCGGGGCCATAGGCTATACCCTGAGTCCGCTCCAGCTTGACTTGCAGCCCAGCGTTGGGTCATGGGGTCTGCTGTTTACCATTTCCTCAGCCTCGTTCTGAGCTAGGTTGGCTGGACCCATGTTCCTGCCCCAGAGAGCGTGACTCCAATGAGGGTCTGGTGAATAGAGTGCTGTGAGACGGGGGGATGCTGGTCATGAACAGGGTATTTCGTGGGCTGGAGACACTGGCGACGAACTTCCCAGGAGGCCCCTGGAGGAGGTGATGCCTATCCTGAGGAATGAGTAGGAGCTCTCCAACAGAACAGCAGGGAGAGCCTGGGAAACCAGCAGTGGCAGATCCAAGATGGGGGCTGGCAGGCAGCTGACGAAGGGGCTTGAAGAAATCCACAGATGTGGAGTTAAAAACTTCCGAAACACCCAGGTTGAGGGCACAAACTTACAGACTTGGCAAGGGCTTATTGTCCCTGACCGCCCACATGATTAAGGGGCCTTCAGAATTTAAGTCAACTTTCCAGCTGAGTGCCCATTTAAACTGCTGAAGGGACAGTTTCAGATGGATATCTGTCACCCCCAACATCGATGAAAGGGGCAGATCTGTCTGCCAGTAATTAGTGCTGAAAACTGGAAACCAGCAACCAAACCCAAGCAAGTGACCCAGGCCCTCACAGTACCGGGGAACGACCCCAGCCCAAGCACGCCTTTGGGCAGACGTAGCTGAAGAGTTCTCTAAGGACCGTGAGGACTTCTGTGGGAACACTGACACTCTCACAAAGAGATGCAGGGACGGTGGCCCATGGGATGAACTCTGCCGTGGTCGGTCCCAGCGATGCATGGACTCCTGCAAGGCGGGAGGGGCTCTGGAGACTGACGTGTGCGACCCACGCCACCATCAGTGGCAGTTAATAACTTTCTACAGTTTCCTTAATCAAAACTGGTCTAGGTAACCTGTAAAGAAAGGATTAAAAATCTAAGATGTTCTTCAAAAAAAAGAAGGAAAAGCAGGGAGAAGGAACAGCATGAGGGCATGGGTGGGAAGGAGGGCCGAGTAGAACACCTCGTCTCCACAGGTCAGTACCTCTGTGCGGTCATGATGCGCAGCCTGACGGACAAGCAGCTGAAGCACCTCAGCATGAAGAAGACAGCGCTGCTGGTCACCGCCTCCCTCGTGGGCAGCCACTTCTCTGGAGAACAGGTTGGGGCCGAGGTGCCCTTCAGCCCGGGACTGTACACCGACCAGGCTGAAATCCTTTTGAGCAACCATTACACCAGCTCCGAGGTCAAAGTCTTTGGTGCCGTGGAGATTCTGGAGAACCTGGAGGTAAGCGGCATCGGCATACAAGCCTAGGGCATGAGAAAGGACCAGGACGCGGAGAAGGCTAGATGGAACACGGAAATCCTAGGACCACCTCTTTTTAAAGTTAAAAACAAAAAAACATTTTAACACTCTTAACCCTTCTTCCCCCATAGCACTATTATGACTTCTGCTGGTCCCCCCAGTGGAAGTTCAAGTACGCAAGGGCAGCACTTAGCACAGCCTCCCTAACAGAGTCATTGCTCAGTGAACGTTTTTTTTAAGATTGTATTTATTTGTTTTTAGAGAGAGGGGAAGGGAGAGAGAGAGAGGAAGAGAAACATCAGTGTGTGGTTGCCTCTTGTGTGCCCCCTACTGGGGACCTGGCCTGCAACCCAGGCCTGTGCCCTGACTGGGAATCAAACCAGTGACCCGTTGGTTCGCAGGCCGGCACTCCGTCCACTGAGCCACACCAGCCAGGGCTCAGTGAGCGTTTAGCAGATTGAATGAATGGGCTTTAGTGCAGGGACGCTGCTGACACGGGGCAGGAAGAAATGCCCCAATCTGTAACCTGTCACTGACTCATGCACAACCGGGAACAAGTCCCCTCTCTCTGTGTCTCAGCCTCCCCACCTGCTGAATGGTGGGTGAACAACGTCCTGGAGCCCAGCAGACTGGTAAGAGACCAGGGGGACGTGCGAAGGGGCCGTAGGCTCCTCTGCCAGCTCCTTCTTTGGCCTCATGGCAGCAGATGTGGCTGAACAGAGAGAAAGGGATGAGGGGTTGTTGGT
Organism: Macrotus californicus; assembly: GCA_007922815.1. Classification (NCBI taxonomy): domain Eukaryota; kingdom Metazoa; phylum Chordata; class Mammalia; order Chiroptera; family Phyllostomidae; genus Macrotus; species Macrotus californicus. The sequence continues at coordinate 68,471 of VMDR010001373.1, read as the reverse complement.
GACGGAGGGTCTGCCAGGCCCTGGGGTGGGGCTGCTGGTTATCTACCATTAGTGGAGCTCCAGGCTACTCCCCTTGAAACTGAGTGTTTGGTGATAGTTCAAGTCAGTTTAGCATTTTTAAAGGAGCACTTGATTAGAGTTCAATGATACTGATTTGACCTTTCCTTCAAATCAGCTCTAGTATAGACAGTGTGCTCTCTCCTGGATGAAGCAGGTGGCATGCTGTCAGTTAGAAGTACCCAGCCATCTTCACCCACCCAGCTTGTGGGAGGGTCCTGGGAGGGGTCCCAGCCTCTGGCCTGCCGGCCCGGGAGGGAAGCACAGCATGTCCAGCAGCAGTGAGTGAGGGCACTTACCTGCAGCCCTGATGTCCCTCCCAGGTGAAATCAGGATCCCCAGCCGTGCTGGCATTTGAGAAGGAGAAGTCTCTGGGGCTGCCCAGCTTTGTCACATACACAGTCAGCATCTCAGACCCTGCAGCCGGCAGCCAGGGGCCTCTGTCTACCGCTCTGACCTTCTCCAGCCCTGTGACTAACCAAGCCATCACCATCCCAGTAACTGTGGCCTTTGTGATGGATCGCCGAGGGCCCGGTCCTTGTGAGTCATGGGCTGGGACACTGGCTGGGTGGACCCGGGTGTGGAAGGATGGACCAGGGGAGCCTTGGGTATTAGTGGGAACCTGGGAGCGTGGGAAGTGGAAGAGTCAGAAGTGCAGATGTACCACACAGTGAAAATTGCCCATTTAAGCCATCTTGCACACTTTGCTCCCCTAGTTCATTGTCAACATGGCAGCCGTAGGGAGCCCGTTAAAATGTCACTAGATTGCTCCTCTTCTGTTCTCAGCATTCTGCTAGGACTCCCATCTCCCATGGGAGATAAAGCCCAAGTCCCTCCAAGGTCCCAAAAGGCCCCCACATGGTCTGCCCTCCTGACCAATTTATGACTCGTCCCCCCTGCGCACTCTGCTCCAGCCAGATGGGCCTCCCTCCTGTTTCTGAACGTGTCCCGCCCCATCTAGAGCTCTTGGTAGCCCCTTGCCCAGAACCCCCGTCGCCTCTAAGCTCCCTTCAGATGTTACCTACTTCTCGAATCTGAAAATACAAGCCTCACTTCAAACACTCTTACCCTTGCATTCCGTCTAGAGCACTGCTTCCAGCTACCAGCCTATGCAATAATTAACATCATTAAATTGTCTGCGCAAATTACGATTTCTGCTGGTCTTCCCCAACTGGAAGTTAAGTACATGAAGGTAGCACTCAGCACAGGGCCTCCCTAGCATGCAGCTAGGGTGCTCCGTGATGAATGGATTTCTTTATTCGATCCTCATGGATCGGTGCCCGTTGTGTGCCAGGCCCTGTGCTGAACAGAGGCCTGAGAAGCACCCCCACACCCTCGCCCTGTAACGCACGGACTCACAGCTGCAGAGAGAAAGGACTGACTCTAGAGATGCAGTTGAAATGGGTGCAACACAGAGCGGTGTTTTCACCTCTGCTGGGAGGGGCTGCAGTTCCAACGGGCTGCTTCAGCTGGGTCTGAAAGGGTGGGGGGGTGGGGGACTGGGTGGTACAGTCAGAAAGCCCCTGGGGTGATGTGCAGGGTATGGGGCTGGGCCGGGGACCTGGGTTTTATCCTGAGGGGAGGGAAGTGACCTGGTCAGGCCTGGCTGGGAGTGGACTGAAGGGGTGCAACCAGTGTCAGGAACACTCCAGGAGGCCGCTGCCTTCTTCCTGCTGAGCTTAGGACAGCCCAGTGAGGTAGAGGGAGGGGTCCTTGATAAGGGCTGGAGATGAGGCCTTGACCATGCCGAGGACGGCCCCAGAAGAAGAGCTTTGGCGCAGAAGATGCTGGGTGTCCTTGACACACTCAACCTCACCTCTGAGAGCAGTGGGGTTGCTGTGCGATGCCTTGCCCCTGACGTCCATTTCTGTGGTCCTAACTCATGACGTGGCTTTTTCAACACTGCTTTTGAGGCAGTGTGCCTGACTCCCAAGCAGCCCACAGCCTCCATACTCCCCCAGATAGGTCTGTTCTACCCTTGAGCTGAACTGTAAGGAGACTGAACCTTCTTGCTGAGCAGCATCGAGCCTTTCCATGAGGTGTCTCCTCCGAAGTAGCGGACTGTCAGGCAGAACAGGGTCAGATCAGGCAGAACAAGTGGAAGAGGACAGAGCACTGAGGTGACAGCCCCATGGGACCAGGCACCGTCCCTGGCCTCAAACAGGCCACCTCACACTCTGACTGTGCACACGGACACGAAAGGACTCCACGTGATGTTTAGTAAGTTATGTTTCCATTGATCGCAGATGGGGCCAGCCTCTTCCAGCACTTCCTGGATTCCTACCAAGTCATGTTCTTCACACTCTTTGCCCTGCTGGCTGGGACTGCTGTCATGATCATAGGTGAGGTAGGCTGCACGGTGTCCCTTGGATTGCTTCCCCACCCCAGCTGTTCTTACCAGCCACGCGTTTGATCTTGCAGCTTACCACATGGTCTGTGCCCCCCGAGAGCTCAACACACCGCCTGCTCTGTCCCATCGAGCCAGTGCTCGGCACAGCCCCCACTGTGAGTAGCCACCCTGAGCCCAGCCAGGCAGAACTGGGGGGGAGAGGAGGAGCCTAGGAAAGAAGTGGCGGCCGAGGACCTAAACCGAGGGCAGAGCTGGGAGCGGGTGGGAGGGAACCCTGCCGCTCCAAGGTGGATCCTGGCCCTAGGCCCGGAGAGCTCTCCCAGACCTGCGTGGGGTGGGGGGCAGTGGCAGGGAGCTCTGTGCCTGCAGGCGTGTACACTGGGCCTGGCTTGTGTCGGTGGGTGACTGCGGGGTGACTGCCGTGGGCTCTAAGCTGGGGCTGGGCTGGCTGACTCAGAGGCAAGGGTTCTGGGAGTCCCGATAAAAGTTAGAAGGCCAAGGCCCATCCCTCCTAATAGTTCATTGTCTTTGGTGGCACCAAGGCCCTGGCAACTCTGCACAACCTCAGGGGTGCCTCTCTCTGTGAGTGGTCCCTGAAGTAGTGCCCAGTATGCACAGCCGTACACAGCAGCGCTGTGTCTCCTTATTCCCGTTCAAGCGTTCCCTCTCTGCCCGAGAAACCTTTGAGCTGATGTCTACTGACTCTGGTGGAGTGAGGGGTGGGTGCCGTGTCTAGGCTTCAAGGAGTCCGAATTTTTTGAAAGAGGACAGTTTTGTATAGATGCATTTTGTAGAGCAAGAAGTTCCCACATGCAACCTGGATCCCTAGAGTCATAGTCTTTTTACCAGGTGTCTGCCTCTTAGGCCTGCGAACACGCCCGGTGAAAGGCGTGCAAAGTTCGACAGCCCACTCGCTTTGTAACTCGGGTATGTTGGCCATCTCTCCTCACAGAGGCACTCACCTTAACCGCATCTCCGCTATTCACCCCTCCCTGTGCTGGCTGGACTCCCACCGGGGCCTGTGCACGGTCTGCCCAGGGCTCCAGACCCTGCCCACACTCAGGGCCTTCACTCATGCAGCTGTCTGCCCAAGAAGCTGTTCTGCCTAGTGGGATGGCCCCTCCCTGCATGCACCGTGGACTGCACGCTTCTCTGCCACCCTGAGACTGTATTTGTGTTTCGGGAGGTCAGGAGTCATGCTCCAGAAGTCTCTTCGTGTCCAGCTGTTGCTCCTTCCCTCTTAGGGCCAGCTCAGCAAGCCCCTGTAGATTCATTCCTATGCGGCCAGAGATGCCTGGGGGCATGCTTAGGAGAGCACCTGGTAGACTTTGTTAGCGAGTCTCTGAGGAATGCCCCTCCCCTTGTGCTCTGTTGCTCACTTGTCTCTCTTTTCACCCCAGACTTTGCTGCCTCATCACTGGTGCCTTGCCAGGCACTGCCTCCTGGTCGACGAGCTAGCCCTCCCTCGGGGCTGTGGAGTCCTGCCTACACCTCCCACTAGTCCCGGCCCCTCCTCGAGGCCCTGACACTCCTGTGGCTGCACAGACGACCCCCGGCAGCGTCCAGCCTGGAGCTAGCTCCTGACGCCTGAGCCCGACAGGCCCACTCTCACTGAAGCCTTGTTCTCATGCATTTTTAGTTAGGCTGTGCTCATTAGCGTATTCTTATCTGTCGCAGTTCATTTCACTTCAGTCTCACAAAGGCTAAGACTTTCTGACTCATTCCTTTACACCTGGTTATCAAGCGTTTTTGGACAACGCTTTAGTTTTCCTAGACTCTCTGAAATCTCCCCCTTCTCAGGTCTCTGAGCAGGCAGAGCTCTGTTTAGAGGTTGACTGTAGGAGATATCATTGCATTGGTCTCAGGGAAAGGACTTTTTAATTACTTTCTCATCCCTGTGGAAACTACTTTTCCCTAATCTGGCTCCTGCTAGAAAATGAGGACTGTGAATGACAAGTGCCCCACGCCTGCCCTGTCCTGCACGAGAAGCCTCAGGACTGCAGTGACTGGGCCCCCGAGCCCGCTCAGCCTCGTGGAGACGTGAGACCCTGCAGGGCCCACGAGCCAGGCTGCTTTCCGCCCCACCTGGGGCCACTGTGAATAGACTGCTGGCCTTCGGGGTTCTTCGTTTCCTGACCTGTGGAAGCATCTCCTGGCTTCAGCCTCCGCCCTGTGGGGGCATCCCAGCTCTCTGTCAGCACAGGGACAGTGGAAGCATGATTAGGAAAATGTCCTTGTCTGTCCCTTCGGGGAAGCTTCTGTGTCCCGCCCAAGCACAGAGACCCAGCGTTGTTTGTCCCTCCTTCTGTACAACAGTTGCACCTCAGCAGATCTGAGCCTCCGCGTTGCTGCAAATGGGAGATGCCCCCTGGCCCTGCAGGCAGCTTCCCAGCAGGTGCAGAGTCCAGCAGGGCCAGGGAAGAGGCTGGGGGAAGACAAGTGGGAAAAGTCCTCCCTGCTGCCCAGCTCCTACTTCTTCAGCAACTGAGGCCTCCAGCAGCCTGCCCTATGCCCTGGGGCCAGGCCTGGAGACACCTCAGGGCCAGTCACACGTGGATGCTGTGTGAGCTCTGGTTTGGCTGTGAGCTGCAGTGTGAATGCACTTCAGTCCTTTGGGGCTGGTCTGTGTGATTTATTTTGGTAAAGCTGGAGACAGGAAGAATTGTGCCTTGCATATTACTTGAGCTCAAACTGACGTATTTCTACTTGGTTTATTTAATAAAGCTCAATATAATTTCTTAAGAGGAGCATGATCATTGCCAGAACTGCATGAGTCCTGCGTAGAAGTGGCCCAGTCCCTGGTGACTGCCTCTCATTAATGTGGGTTTGGTGACAAGTCTGTTTTGCTGCCCTTGGTCCTTCTGTACTATACCTCCCTCATGGGGCTGACCGCTAAGGCCTTCCTCCCACCTCCAAAAGACTGGCCAGTGGCCAGGGCACATGGCCATGGTGTCTTCTTACAGCTGGCAGCCCAGGGTGCCCATAGGTGCCCTCCCTGTAGGAGAACGTGGCAGCCCTGCCCACACACCCACTTGTCACTGAGTGTCTTTCCCTCTGCCAGCCATTCCTTCCCCCCGCCTCTCTAGTTTCCACTCCCACTCTCCCTGAAGGCTGATCTTTCCAGGGTTACCAGCACCTGTGCTCAGCCAGGCCTCTCACTGACCTCTGCGGCCTGACCACTCCCCCACTAACTCCCCTGCCTTGTCGGTGACTCCTCACCTGCTGCCCCACCTCGCCTCCCCAGACCCTCACCGTCTGCCTATTGGATTGTTCACGCCCTTCAGGACTGGTCCTCTGTCAGCTTTTCCCCACCTGGCCCCCAGGGCCCCATTCTGCCTTCACAGAGCGCTCGCAGGCTTCCAAGAGCCTGTGAGGCTGGTCACGAGCATGCGACCAGATGCTAAGAGAAGTGAGGTAGCTGCCCAAGGTCACAGGCCACCCACAGGTGCCTCTGGTGGAGACCAGTTGTCCCCACTGTCACTTCGTCTTCTTCCTTAGGACCCAAACCCCTGATTCAGAACAGAGCAAAGAGCAGCCAGTGTGTGCAGAAGCCAACACACCACTGTGTTTTGGGCACAGAATGTGAGCAGCAGTGCCCTGTGCAGCTCAGGAAATGGTCCCCTGACCTTGTCATCCCTTCCCCTGGCTGAGCAGACCAGGTGAGGCTTCCATGTAACAAGGCCAGCACAGCCACCAGCCACTGGGCCATCAAGTCCACGGTGCCTGCATCCCAACACAGGAAGGCCTCCTGTGATACCCATCGGCTTCATGGTCAAGGTGGTCTTCGTTCACAGCCAAAACTAACTCCTCAGATTCAATGGCAGCACCCAAATGTAAGCCTAGAAGTCCCCACTCCTGAGGCCACACCACATGTCCAGTCACCTCCTGGCCAGCACTGTCCTTTAGCCACCATGGACACGCTTGCCCCTGTACTACTGAGGTCCCCTCCTCAGGCCTTCCTTGTCACAGCCCTCTGTATCCAGCCAGTGTCCAAGTTCCATCCTTTCCTTGTCTCATCTGTCGGGCCTCCCGTGGCCCACTTCTCAGACCAGGGACCTCCCCTGAGGGGTGAGGCCATGGCCTCCCCACCAGCCTCCCTGCCTCAGCCTCTTCTCATCCCAGCTGTCTCACCCCCACCCCCCTGCTGTTGGCTGACCTACTTCAGCCCTGCCCTTGGAGTCCACCACAGCCCTGCCTGGGCGTGGCCGCTTCAGGCCCAACTGGCCCCCCAGCTCCTTTGTACACACTCGGTACACCAGTTTCCCAGACAGGCTCTGCTCCCTTCACCTCTGCTCTGTGTCCTCAGGTGGAAGCTGCCTTCCAGGCCCAGGCCATCCTCCTTACCCTTCACTCAGCTTTGAGATCAGACAGAGCTTGGGTCCACCCCTTCCCTCCTGTTCTAGTCTCTTCCCCTTTCTGGGCTTTGGTTTTCTCCTCTGCGAAACGGGCACCGTGCCTACAAAGTTACTATAAACAAGATACCATGTGTGAAGCCTTCGTTTGGGCAGTGGGTGGGTGAGTGGGGGTGTCTCCTGGAGGAGGTGGCAGGCAGGAGAGGGGAAGGTGAGGAAGAGGCTTTGGCACCATGTGGAAGGCTCCATGGGGTGAGGAGGAGCCCAGCTCCCACACCGAGGGCCCTGGAGAGCAGAGCATGCCTGGGTGCAGACTGACGGGGACAAGTGGTGACTTTAGAGCAGGTTAAGCCTTTGTCTGACGTGGCCTGCCCATGCTGGGCAGCGGAATGCAGAGTCTGAACGCCCTGCAGGCAGTGTCACTGCCCTGGCCCGCTTCCCCTGACGGGCAACAGGAGGAGGGACACTTCTCCCATGAGGACTCTGAGGACGAAACGAGCACATTTACAACAGTCTCCAACCTGCTGGGCACCAGGGACGTCTTCACGGGAGGAAACGACAGCCAGCGTGGAGCTCAGGCGGTGATGTGAGGAAGCTTTGCTGCTCACCTCCTGCTGTGGGGGGCGGGCGAGGGGAGGGCCCTGGGACCCCTGAGCTAATAAACAAGGTGGTGTAGGCGCTGTGTCCACATGTGCCACTGTTGCTGTTGGGGAAGCAGGCACACGGGCCCATGAGGAGCCCTGTGTAGAAGGACCATTTGTCCACCTAATAATGAACTGAGGAGGCAGCCGGCGAATGGGCAGGAGGATGTTGCTCCAGCCCCCCCGACCTCTGCTGCTATTCTCCAGCTGTGCTGCCGTCATCTGACCCCTCTTCCCCTCCCCAGCTAGGACCTCCTTGAATGTGGGAACAAGCCTGATTCAACTCCGTTCCCAGGACTTGAGGCACAGAAGGACCTAGAAAGCATTCACCTGATGTCATGTTTTCAGCACAGGTCCTGCACCAGTTATGTTTCGTGCCCTTGTGTCATCTCCAACTCCTGGCAGCCCTAAGTTAATGATGTCCATAACGTCCTGTTCAACAGCCCTGCTCAGGACCCACTTGGTCATCTTCCTGGTGGTCCATGGTGTCCCACAGAGGTGTCCCCTCACACCATGTACCAGGTGAATTACCATTTTTTCCTATCAGCCTTCTTTGCTGGTCAACTTTTGCATCCATGTACAGTAACTGAAAACATGACGGTGTGGACGATCTTGGCTTTGGTCTCTAACGACACATCTTTGCTTTTGATGATCTTTTCTAATTCTTCCATTGTTGCCCTTTTGAGTCTCAGACTTCTGTTTATTTCCTGGCTTCAGTCTCCTTCTGAATTGATAGCTGAACGAGGCAAGCAAAGTCTTACAGACTGCACAGTTCCACTCAATAACTGTCAGCATTGCTCTCTGGCAGCCCCTCGGTGACACAAAACGGCTGCCAGGAGCCAGGCATCACATCACATGCAGACATGGCAGTATTCATAGGAAGAGGAGCAGAGAGCTGAACTCTCTCTGTCCCCACCCAAGTACTAAAGACTTCTTTCCTGGAAGGCTCCTTAGCAGACAGCCCCCTACCACATCCATAGCTGGGGCTGACTTTCAGGGACATTTCTGCCCCACAGCTGGTGTGGACAACGGGATGATTATGTTCATGAATGGTGATCCTTCAGGGTTGACTGGGTGTCAGATATCAACTTCCTAAACTTCTTTCAGCAAAAATAGAAAGGTCTCGGCCCCTGCCCAGTTGGTTTTCTCCCTTCCACCCATCTCGGACATCCTGGGGCCTGGCAGAGCTGGACGGCCAGACGCACAGGTGAGAGGTCTGGGCTTTCTTCTCCCCAGAGGCGGCCGCCATTTCAAAGCACATTTTGGTGGCAAATTCTCATGCTGCCAGAGGCAGTGCGAGCTCCCCAGACGTGAGTGTGTGTACGAAACCGGGTGACACACGGCAAAGTTCAGCTTTCTGCTCTCAGAACAACCAGGCACCTTTCACTGTCTGATGGCGCCAGAAAATGCTTTCAGCATCATTCAGTGCTAAAAATACAGTGTTGCATATGGATTTCTTCTTCTCCAGGAGCCCTAAATCTGGCCAAAAATTAACTCTTTGTATCTGTCTCTCCCTCTGTGTGTATATGAGTTGTGCATTCTGGAAACGTTATATCTCAAAATCTGATATACCAGCTAGGAAAGAGTCCAGAGCCTGGGACGGGGGGTGAAGGCCTAGTCTGATGAGAAACGCAAATCATTTTACTTGTGGGCCATAGTGGTTCCTGCATTTGCAAAGTGGCCACCCTAACATCTGTCCTGCCCGCACCCAGACTGGCTGCCAGAGGGAAGCAGACTCAGTACTGCCCAGCCCTCACCCTCCCTGCAGGCGTGCACTGTTGCACAGGACTCTCCAGTGCTCCCACCTGGGGCTGAGCGTATTCCCTCCCCACCCCCTCCCCCACCTCCACCAGGGAGGTTGGCTGTGGTCGTGTCCCTTGCTTTGGCCAAAAGAACATGGATGGAAGTCACATCATGTCAGTTCAGAGCCTAGGCCTCAAGAGGCCTCACGAATTCCCACTCACCCTTCTTGTGCTTCTGCCACTGACAATAAAAATAAGCCTGGGTGGCTGCTGGCCCTAGGAGGAAAGACACCCAAGAGGGCCCTAAAATGGTCCCTGCCCCTCCCAGACCGACTGGCCGCGAGAATAAATGATGGCTCTTACAAAGCACTGACTTTGGGGACAGTTTGGCGGTGTAATGCTGGCAGTAGGTGACATGCTGGCAGTAGGTGACAAGCATGATGTGGGTTCCTCTCTGTCTAAACCCACGGAAGGCCAGCTTTCTGCCACTTGTCATGGAATCTGATTGACATAGCTGGGCCCTAGTGTGAGCCCGTCCCTTCAGCCTATTCTCTCCAGGGCCCGCCGCACTCTGCTCCCTCAGTCCATCCTGCCGGGACGGGGTTTCCTGAGTGGCCCTAGCACAGGCTGAAAGGGCACTGGGCGCTCAGAGCCCAGGCCAGCACTCAGGCAACAGCCTCCCTGGAGGACCAAGGGCACAGGAGCGCTGCCTGATGCGGGGCCTTCCTGTCCCTGAGCTCCAGCTTCCTCCTCCTTAAGGAGGGGCACTCTTGAGGCAACCGTGAGGGTTGACGGGGATGCGGTTCTGAAAGACACCTCACTCCATCAGACAGGGCCCCGAACCCAAACTCAAACCATCCCTGCCCCAACCTCACCCTCCACTGCATCGTGTGGTGGGGACAACACAAGGAAGGGTGTTTGCTGAATGAATACCAGAATGGGTCCCATGAAGGAATAAATGATGGTAGTTTTCCTCCATCATGGCTAGTTTCTGAGCTTTGGGGCAGTGAGAAGAGCAGATTCATTTCACCCCAAATGCCCGTGGGCCAGAGAAGGCTGTCACAACCTGTCCCCAGCAGCCTGGAGGTACAGAAGCCACCTGGATCAGGGCCACTCGCAGGCAGCTCTGCAGAGTAGCCCCCAGCTCCGGAAGCCAGACATGGTGCCCTGGGGCCAGTGTGGACTGTGAGGAGAGGCCTGTGTCAGGGCAAGCAAACGTGGCAGCTGACGTTCACTGCACTACTCCATGAGGCACGTGCCCAGCACTTTCCAGTCTCTCGTCTGCTTCATCCTGGCCTCGGCCCCACGGGGCAGGCACCACTAGTCACAGATAGGGAAACAGGCAGGCAAGGGTAAGCCGCCCTTCCGGCATCGCACAATCGGCAAGTGCCAGAACCGGGATCTGGGCCCACGCAGACTGGTGACAGTGTCCCCAGCAGTTCTTGCCTCTGCCCCCCTGGCACGTGTGGCTGGGGACACACCCTGGAGAAGAAGGCTGTCTCATGGGTCGTTTTTCATAAGGAAAGCAAATTTAACAGAGAGAAGCATGAAGAATGATGTAACACTCCCCTCCCACCTCCTACTCAGCACAGGCACCTGTTAGTGTGTTGTTTCAGGGCTCCGGGCTACAGCGATGGTGCTGTTTAAAAAGAACCAGCAGACACACAAAATACAAATCTGCCTTAATGTCCATGCAACCTCTGCCTTCCATCCCTTCACCTCCCTTCTTGGAGGCAACTACCTTTATAAATTTGCATCATATCCTTCCAAAGCAACTTTTGTTGTTAATAATAAGCATCCCATAAATAATACTTTTTGTACATACTCTTGTATCGTGATCACATTCAGCATCTCACTTTTGAGGGAGTTCAGAACACGTCACCCCAAGATGTGCCTCGGTGGTGTGCAGCTGTTCTGAGCTAAAGGCACCTTTAGCTTCAGGCTCGAGAGAAACCTCTGCCCTCCCTTTAACTACCTAGAATAACTTGAATTGGGGCCTTGCCCATAGTAAGAGGTTACCAGCAATATCACTCTGACCCACCTATAGGGCAAGGCAAACTTCTGTTTACTAAACATCTGTTCTTTTTGTCATCCTGCGACGACCCTGGGAAGCCCCCGCGGTGCATTCCCGCATCCCTAGCTCAGGATGTCTTGCACACGCGTGTTCCCTTTCTGTCTCTGAACCTCTCCTGCATGTGGGGTCTCTGACTCTCCCATGTACACTCACACACATACATAGGTATTAAATCTGGTTATTTTCTCTTGCTGATCTGTCTGATACCCACCTCGTCATTAGACCGGCTGGAAGAAGCTTGAGGGGGGAGGAAGGTTTGTCCCTCGCTCACATTTTTCCCTCAGGTGCCCTGTGCCCTCCCATAAGATAGCTTCATTTCGACTTAGCTCTTTACTCTCCTGTCGTTGGACAGAAAGTTGTTTCAGATTTTTGCTGTACTGAACAGTGCTGTGGCGAGCGTTCCTGCGGCGAGCGTTCCTGCACAAGGCTCCATGGGCCCAGGGGCCAGAGTTTCTCTGCGCTGGATATCAAGGACTGCGGTTTCCGGGGCACAGGCTGTGCCCCTCATCAGGTTGGCTAGATAGTGCTAAATTATTTTCCAGAACGTTATGCCAATTTTCACGCCTACCAGCCGGAAATGAGAGAGTCTGTTTCCCCTCTCCTTGCCAACACAAAACAATGTCATCCCTCTACAGTAGGTCCCCCTTGTCCTAGGGGCCTCTGTTCCAACACCCCCAGTGGATGGCTTATTTCAAAAGTGTGTTAACCTAGATGCATAGACACAATGGACAGGGGTTATGGCAAAAGTGAATTTTTTCCTGAAATGTGTGCCTGGGGCACAGACCCACCATGACCTGCCCAGCTAGGAATTTATGACCAGATCACCCTGCGAGGTACTTTCCAGAGAACCCATTTTTTTTTATCCATGTAAGTTTCTCAACTGACCGTGTGGGTGTGTCAGCGTGTGGTTAATTCTAAAGGAGCTGCTCTACATCTGCAGTTTTAACAGCACATAAAGTGAGCAAGCTTCGTTAAAGAGTGAAAAGAGGGAGAAAGCAGAACCTGAGATTATGGGGTTTGGTGACCATCTATTATTTTGTTAAGTTTTATGTTATATGTAATTAACAAATACAATTCTGTGGAGGGTTTCACTGGATGCCTATCAGGTGACCACTTTCATCTGGGCAGTATTTACTGAAAGAAAAATAACGCAATTTATAAAAACCAGGAAAATAGAATCTGAAAGACGCATTGCTTCCCTGCTTGTCCCAGGGCAGTGGGCACTCCCTTCTTCTAGGTCCTTCTCCACGGGGGCAAAGAGCAGTGGCCAGTGAGGCTGGTAGACAGGGCCCAGGCACCTAAAACTCCTGCCTCTGCTACATCCAGTGGATGACTGTGACCTTGGATACCTCCCATCACCTCTCTGAGTCTCAGATGCCCTGCCTGCAAAATGTTATTATAACAGGACCTCCTCTATGTTTGCTATGTGGGTTTAATTAGTTCCTCTGTTGAAAACCCCCAGCATGTGAAGAGTTGGGGGTGGAGACAGAGACCTGAAGAGCATGACCTCACCTAGAAAGCTCCAGCTACCAGGTGGGAACAAACTTCAGTGGGGACAATTCTGGTTTTCTAGAGACTTCAAAAATCCAGTTTTGATGAAAAAAACTTCCACTTTATAAATAAGGGTAATAAAATTCAAGTTTTAAAAATGTAAAAAACAACCTGTGTGGGACAAAGAAATCTGGCCTTAGGCTGCCAGTTGTCAATCTCTGAATTTCATCATAAACGGTAAAACTCTGGCACCTGTGCCCCCACGTCCGCTTCCTACGGCAGACGTTGTTGGTTGCTCCCAGCACTCTGTGCTGCTCCGACGGCACTCCGACGGCACTCTGCCTCAAAGTCCCTTACAGTCCAGCACTCCAGGAAGCCGCGGCCATTCGGCTAGTACTGGCAGAGGCGGGGAAGCCCATTACCCTCCAAGCCCCTCATGTTAGAGATGGTTTTACTCACCCGGAATGAAAAATGTGAAGCTATCGGCTTTTCTCTAGCAATCTGCCTGGGACAGACACATACAGAGAAAGAGGTAGAGGGGGCGGTAGCTAAAGATACGGTGTATGCTAGAGAATTACACCCATTCAAAGTCATAGGTTTGGGGTAAAAGCATCTTAAAATGCAGAAGATGCGGCAACCACTGCCCCAACCTCCTGCTTCTACTGCCCCCAGGGTCTCAGAAACAGCGGGGAAGGGGATTTTGTGAGGGTTGTGTTCAATGTGTAATTGTAGTCATTTCATTGTGTTTTCAGGAACATTGAAATGACATTTTCCATTCATGTGAGGGAGGGGAATGGGGACTCATTGTCTAAATCAGAAGAAAATTATTAAGTACTATTTCTTGGCCACCAGAGATGGGGGCAGATTCATGTCTGTTGCCGAGTTGATCATTTTGTTTCCTAACCCAGGAAAACTGAGTTCCTGTTATCACCTCCAAGGGATACTGGTACCCTTTGTCAGTGCCCTTCTTGCCACGCATTTATTCTCCGACCATGTATGAGCTCGAGGTATGTGCTGGCAGGGTGAGGGCAGAGAGCTGAGCCAAATGGAGAGGCAGAGCGGGAGACAGAGAGGCTCAAAGGCCCTTCGATGGGATGGGAGGGGCTGAAGCCTAGGAGAAGGGACTGTTCCTGGGAGGAGATGACCCAGAGCCAGGCCTGGAACAATGGGCATCTCAGGGAAAGGGCAGGTTTGGGCCCAAGGTCAGAAACGTGTAGCCTCGTGTAGGGGCAGTGTTGAGCAGTGAGAAGGAACGGGTAGTGGCCTAGGTTCAAATCCTCACTAGTTTGGAACAAAGTTTTGGCATATTGTGCTGCGTATAAAAAGCCCCAGGGCCCTTGTACTAGGGATGACGGGAGGTCCTGATTTTGGATGCCTTGGGTCACTACATTCAAACTGCAGGCTTCCTGTCTCTGTCTCTCACAACACTCTCCAAGGGAGCACGTGCAGGGTGAGAGGTCCCGATGCGGCACAGCCAGAGTCTAAGTCAGCAAAGCTGTTCTTCTCAATCTCACGGGACTCTTTGCACATTGAGTTATAAAATAGATAAAACCTACTTAATAAAATTTCACATAATTTCAGGTTCTGAGTGGGCTATTTAATTTGATAATTAAAACCTATTTAATCAAATCATGCCATAAAATATTCTAATTAGTTGAGCCTCAGTATATTTTATCTTGTCAAATGTTTAATGTGTTTTATTTTCTATTAATAAAAGTATACCTTTAAACATAGGGTGAAAAATCATAGATGTCAACTCAGAAAGGCTGTGGGGGAACATAGGCTCGCCGGAGTTCTGCGAGGAAGCAACCCAAAAGTTGTGACCCTCTCCTGCGGGTGTGGGAGCCATGGATGGTGCTTGACTGGGAGTGTGGCATGATTGGAGATGGGGTACAAGGGATACCCTCGGCTAAACGTGGGTGTTGGTGGGATCCCCTTTGCTGTTAACCAACAGAATGACTAGTCTGTCTGAAGGGAGTGGAGGGGCTGTATTTGGAGAAAATGTGTGTCCTCCCCTCTTCTCTGCCCCTTTGTCCTTTAACCAGGCTCTCACAGGCTTTTGCCTGTAGTCCTGCTAGTCCCTTCCCCTCCCCTTAGTGTCCTCTTTGGCCCCGGTCAGGCGCCCCCAGCTCTGAGGAACTGAGGACCAGGAAAGGAGCGGACCGAAGGCCTGAGCCCAGTCTGCCCACCAATGTGAGTCCTCAAGGAACACCTGCTCCCCTCGAGGGGTGTCCTCTCCTTGGCAGTAGAGAGAGGGATGTCAGAGGCCACAGCTTAGCTGAGCTGGGTACAACAGCAGAGAAGACCCTCTGCAAACTGCAGCCCAACTTAGTCAACATGCACAGTGAGAGTCTGAAGGACACAGCAAGCAGCTCCTGTCTGTCCCTGATTGACTGTGGGGACATCCGAGAAACTGACAGGAGCAGGCCCGCGGAGAGCACCCATCACCAGGAAGTGCTCAGCCCAAGGAGTGGGCTCCGAACACTGGGCCCCTGACTTATGCCTGCCCGCCCATCATGGCAGTCCTACACCCCTCTGGCCATCTCTTCACCCCACTGGCCACGCCTCATTGCCCTCTACCACCAAGTCTTTTCTACCCTGGGAATGCCCCATCTCAGCCTCTGGCTGATACATTTGTTCTTCCCTTTGTCTTTTCTCCCTTCTCCGCCTGCTGGTTTCTCCATCAGGGACAGATGTCTCACCTCTTTTGTAATTTCTCTTCCTGTCCCCCTCCCGCACCCTCCTCTCCTTCCTTCTCCTTCTCATGCAATACCCTACAACCCGCCTACTCCAACTCGGGTCCTCGGATCAGCAGCATGGGCCTAGAAATGCAGGCTGTCAGGCCCCACCCCAGACTAGCTGGATCAGAGCCTGCGTTTCAACAAGACCCCCAGGTGACTTGTATGCACTTTTCTAATTACAGAGTAATCTGAGTTAATTTAAGTAGAAAATACAGATAAGCAAGGAGAAAGGAAATATCACCTCCTGCTGACTGTTAACTGTTTTAGATCCGCTGTTCTTTCTTTTAAGACTGTTGCTCACATATATACACACACATGGATTTTCTCGCAGAAATGTCAGCAAGCTGTAGAGATTTTATAACCTACATTCCTCATGTATGTAACTATATCATGGGCATCTTGCCATGAATGTGAGTATTGGTCTATATCCATTAGCTCTTCATTAATTTATACATCCATTCAACAAATATTGAGTGCCTAATGTGTACCAGGCACGAAGCTAGGATCTGTGTTTATACTGGGAAACAAAAATAGATCAATTCTTACATTTGTGGAGCTTACAGTCCCATTGGGCAAAGAGATGAACACTGACAGCGGATTTCTGACAAATACAACAGGCTCCTAGAAGACCCATACTGTTGGGGGATTTGATCTGGTCAAAGAGGGTGGATGGGAAGTGATGACTGGGCTGAGGACTGGAAGAGTGACTGGTAGTTCACCACCTAAGCAGGCAAGGGGAGAGTGATCCAGGCAGTGGGAACCGTGCGTGCAAAGGCTCTAAGAGGGACAGAATGTGACTTTTGTGGCTGACGGGCAGAGAGCAGGGGGAGAATGGTGCAGGAGGCCAGCTGCCTAGCACAGATGCAGCACAGGTCACGAACACGGTCCTTAGTGAATGGGCACTTACCTTGTTTCTTTTTTTTAAGTATATTTTATTGCTTATGCTATTACAGTTGTCCCATTTTTTCTCCCCTTTATTCCCCTCCACCCTTCACCATACCTCCCACCAGCATTCCCTGCCCCCTTAGTTCATGTCCATGGTCATACATATAAGTTCTTTGGCTTCCCCATTTCCTATACTATTCTTAGCCTCCCCCTGTCTGTCTTCTACCTACCATTTATGCTTCCTATTCCCTGTACCTTTTCCCTGATTCTCTCGCTTCCCCCTTCCCACTGATAACTCTCCATGTGATCTCCATTTCTGGGATTCTGTTCCTGTTCTAGTTGTTTGCTTAGTTTGTTTTTGTTTCTGTTTTAGGTTCAGTTGTTGATAGTTGTGAGTTTGTTGTCATTTTACTGTTCCTATTTTTCATCTTCTTCTTTTTCTTAGGTAAGTCCCTTTAACATTTCATATAATAAGGGCTTGGTGATGATGAACTCCTTGAACTTGACCTTATCTGGGAAGCACTTTATCTGCCCTTCCGTTCTAAATGATAGCTTTGCTGGATAGAGTCATCTTGGATGTAGGTCCTTGCCTCTCATGACTTGGAATACTTCCTGCCAGCTCCTTCTTGCCTGCAAGGTTTCTTTTGAGAAATCAGCTGACAGTCTGATGGGCACTCCTTTGTAGGTAATGGTCTCCTTACCTCTTGCTGCTTTTAAGATTCTCTCCTTATCTTTAATCTTGGTCAATGTAATTATGATGTGCTTTGGTGTGTTCCTCCTTGAGTCTAACCTCTTTGGGACTCTCTGAGCTTCCTGGACTCCCTGGAAATCTATTTCTTTTGCCAAAGTAGGGAAGTTCTCCTTCATTATTTGTTCAAATAAGTTTTCAATTTCTTGCTCTTCCTCTTCTCCTTCTGGCACCCCTATGATTCAGATGTTGGAATGTTTAAAGTTGTCCCAGAGTTTCCTAAGCCTCTCTTCATTTTTTTGAATTCTTGTTTCTTCATTCTGTTCTGGTTGAATGTGTATTTCTTCCTTCTGCTCCAAATCGTTAATTTGTGTCCCAGTTCCCTTCCCATCGCTGTTGGTTCCCTGTATATTTTGCTTTATTTCACTTTGCATAGCCTCCACTTTTTCCTCTATTTTGTGACCATACTCAATCATTCCTGTGAGCATCCTGATTACCAGTGTCTTGAACTCTGTATCTGATAGGTGGACTATCACTTCATCGCTTAGTTCTGTTTTTGGATCTTTGATCTGTTCTTTCATTTGGGCCATTTTTTTGTTTGTTTGTTTGTTTCAGGGTGCCTGTTAGGTAGTAAGGTGCAGAGCCCTAGGTATTCACCAGGGCAGGGCAACTCATGTCTCTGTGTCATAGCAGTGTATGTGGGGTACAGTCTGAGACAGAACAATGCTGTTTGCTCGGCTCTCAGCCAGTTTTTTCAGTCACTTACCCTACTACACACAATCAAATTGGGCCCTTCTGGTGCTGATTCCCGTGTGGGTGGGTTTGTGCACATTCTAGGACCCTGTGGTTCTCCCCAGTGAACTCTCCTGTGAGGCTGGGAGTTTCTCCTGCCACCACAACCCCCACAGGTTTTTACAGAGAGAGGTTTTGAGGCTTTCTTTTCCTGCACTCGATCCCTGGGTTGCACGGTCTGTCTTGTACAAAAATGTGGGACCGCCTGGTCTGTGAGCCGCTGCCTTGCCATGTGTCCTCTCTGCCCCAGCTGCCTGTCTCCACCCCTTCTACCAATTTGAATGAATGTTTCTTCTTTAATTCCTTGGTTGTCAGACTTCCATAAAATTCGATTTTCTGGTGATTCTGGTGATTTTTTTGTTTTTAAATTTGTTATTGTCCTTCTTTTGGTTGTGCAAGGAGGCAAAGTGTATCTACCTGTGCCTCCATCTTGGCCGGAAGTCCACGAAACTTATCTTGTCTCCAATGTTGTAGTGTCATAAACAATACTGGATGAACATCCTCGTGCATACAACTCTGTATGCTTGTCTGATTATTTCTGTATAACAACTTCCTAGATATAGGCATGTGCTTTCCTCTGTGTGGATCTTGAGAAATACTGAGCCAAAATCCCAAACTGGATTTAATTCCTGGAAGTCTTTTCTTGAACCAGCCACCCCAACTCTGGGTGTCCCTGCCCTAGTCCCACCAGAAGAGCGAACTCTGGTTGGCCACGGACAGCCTGGGATGCAGACCAAACTTCTGCCGAGGACAGAAAGAACAAGAGCAACCGAGGTTCCCTGCTGATGGTTCTCTGTTCATGGGAGCTGAGTTTCCCTTGTAATCCTAAACTTGTCTCATCTTCTCAGCTCAGCCTACACTGGGCATTGGGCACTGGGGACCTGAAAGGCCTCTGACCCATTCGTGCCTCCCAGATCTCCCAGTCCAATGTGGAGACAGCCCAGGCTTAGACCAGGGCCAGAGTGGGAGCAGTCCTGAGGAAGCTTGAAGGAAGCCCAAGCCTGGTGTAAGAGAGGGAATGGTCAGGGAGATCTTCCTAGAAGAGGAGACACTTGCTTAGTGACCTTGATGGAATAATAAAAGGTTTCTCTGATGGACAAGAAAAAGAGGGAGGGATTCCCAAACAGAGGGGACAGCACCTGCAAAAATGACCAAGGAGAGGGTGTGGAGCTGTGTGTGATGGGTAGCTGGTGGCGGTGGCAATGGAGGGCATGGCTAAGGTCAGGAGACGGTTGAGGTTATGTGACTGGTCAGGGTTTCTGTGGGTCTGTTAACATTTAAATGAGTAAAGTGAGAGATTGAACCAGATCACTGTTTTCTACGTGCAGGCTCTGGGGGCAGAGGCCTGAGTTCAAACCCTGACTCCACTTCTAATGAGCTATGTGATCATGAGCAAGTTGCTAGACCTGTCTGTGCCTCAGTTTCTTTTTTTAATATATTTTATTAATTATGCTGTTACAGTTGTCCCATTTCCTCCCCTTTTATTTCCCTCTGCCCTGCACACCCCCTCCCACCCTCATTCCCCCTCTTTAGTTCATGTCCATGGGTCATATATATAAGTTTTTTGGCTTCTACATTTCCTATACTATTCTTAACCTCCCCCTGTCTATCTTCTACCTACCATTTATGCTTCTTATTCCCTGTACCTTTTCCCTCTCTCTCCCCACCCACTCCCCTGCTGATAACCCTCCATGTGATCTCCATTTCTGTGATTCTGTTCCTGTTCTAGTTGTTTGCTTAGTTTCTTTTTGTTTTTGCTTTTGTTTTAGGGTTAGTTGTTAATAGCTGTGAGTTTGTTGTCATTTTACTGTTCCTATTTTTGATCTTCTTTTTCTTAGATAAGTCCCTTTAACATTTCATAGAATAAGGGCTTGGTGATGATTAATTCCTTGAACTTGACCTTATCTGGGAAGCACTTTATCTGCTCTTCCATTCTAAATGATAGCTTTGCTGGCTAGAGTAATCTTGAATGTAGGTCCTTGCCTTTCATGACTTGGAATACTTGTTGCCAGCCCCTTCTTGCCTGCAATGTTTCTTTTGAGAAATCAACTGACAGTCTTATGGGCACTCCTTTGTAGGTTACTGTCCCCTTTCCTCTTGCTGCTTTTAAGATTCTCTCCTCTTTAATCTTGAGTAACTTTATTATGATGTGCCTTGGTGTGTGCTTCCTTGGGTCTAACTTTTTTGGGAGTCTCTCAGCTTCCTGGACCTCCTGGAAGTCTATTTCCTTTGCCAGATTGGAGAAATTCTCCTTCATTATTGGTTCAAATAAGTTTTCAATTTCTTGCTCTTCCTCTTCTCCTTCTGGCACCCCTGTGATTTTGTTGTTGGAACGTTTAAAGTTGCCCCTGAGGTTCTTAAGCTTCTCCTCATTTTTTTGAATTCTTGTATTCTCATTTTGTTCTGGTTGAATGTTTCTTCCTTCTGGTCCACACCATTGATTTGAGTCCCTATTTCCTTCCCATCACTCTTGGTTCCCTGTACATTTTCCTTTATTTCACTTAGCATAGCCTTCATTTGTTCACCTAATTTGTGACCATATTCAACCAATTCTGTGAGCATCCTGATTACCAGTGTTTTGAACTGTGCATCTGATAGGTTGGCTATCTCTTCATCACTTAGTCATAGTTTTTCTGGAGCTTTGATCTGTTCTTTCATTTGGGCCTTTTTTTTTTTTTTTTTTTTTTTTTTTTTTTTTTTTTTTTTTTTTTTTTTTTTTTTTTTTTTTTTTTTTTTTTTTTTTTTTGTCTTGGCTCTCCTGTTATGTAGTAAAGGGCGGAGCTTTTGGTGTTCACCAGGGCAGGCAACACCTGTCACTGTGTTGTGACGTGGTATGTGGGGGCGGGGTCTGAGAGGGAAGAGTGCCACTTACTCAGCTCTCTGCTGCCTTTCAGTCACTTCCCTCACTACCCAGAATCAAATTGGGCCCTTCTGGTGCTGATTCCCAGTGGGTGGGCTTGTGTACATTCTAGGACCCTGTGGGTCTCTCCAGTGGACTCTCCTGTGAGGCTGGGAGTTTCTCCCGCCGTCATCTTAACCCCCACAGGTGTTTTCAATGAGAGGTTTGGGGCTTCTTGATACTGGAGCCCTGGGTTGAGTGGTCTATCTTGCTCCCCAGTTGTTCCTCCTGGTTTATCCGCACAAAAATGTGGGACTGCTCAGTCCACAATCCGCCGCCTCACCAGGTCTGCCAGCTGCTGCCTTGCCGTGAGTCCTCTCCGCCCGGATGCCTATTTCCACCCCTCATACCAGTCTGAATGTTTCTTGTTTAACTCCCTGGCTGTTGGACTTCCATACAGTTCGATTTTCTGTCAGTTCTGGTTGTTTTTTGTTTTTAAATTTGTTGTTGTCCTTCTTTTGGTTGTGCAAGGAGGCACAGTGTGTCTACCTGTGCCTCCATTTTGGCCGGAAGTCAGTTTCTTTATTTCAGTAATAATAGTGCCTGCATCATTGGGCTGATTTGGGATGAAATAACTTAATACAAAATACTGGAAAGAGGTCCTGGTACATAAAAGGCCAACCGGAGGCCAAGGAAGGGTCCGCTACCTCTCTGATCATTGGTTTCCCCAGCTGTGGTGTGGGCAAAGTGAAGCCTGTCTTGCAGAGGCACTTTTATTTATTTAGTTAGTTAGTTTTTTATTTTTCATTTTTAGAGAGAGGGGAAGGCAGGAAGAGAGGGAAAAACATCAATGTAAGGAAGATACATCGATCAATTGTCTCTTGTTCATGCCCCGATCTGGGAAGAAACCCAGGCACGTGCCCTGACCAGGAATCAAACCGGCAGCCTTTCATTTTGCGGGGCAACACTCCACCCACCGAGCCACCGTGGCCGAGGCCTGCAGGAGCACTTTTAGACAGATGTTTAACAGTGTCCAGCAAACATGCATGTGAGTGGACTCTGTTAGACAGACTCAGCCTCTCCTGTGGAGTTGACTTTGTAGTGGGGGGTGTGGAAAAATAAGTAGAAAAGATTGTTTCAGAGATAGTGTTAAGTGCCATGAGAAACATAAAACACAATCACAGGAGAGGGAACAGCAGTGGTGGTGGGGACACTGCTTCAGTTGGGTGGTCAGGAGGGACTTTACTGCAGCGGCAACATTTGAGCTGAGCAACATTTCAGCGTCAAGGAGTCAGCAAAGAGGGGCAGGAGGTTTCAGCTGAAGGAGCGGCACATGCAAAGGCCCTGAGGTGGGAATGCTGTTGGCACTTGTGACACGGCAAGAGGGCGGTGTGGCTGAAGTAGGGTTGGCAGATACAGCACATAAAAATGTAGGGCACTCAAGAGAACATTTTGGAATGTTGGTTGCCAGAGGGAGGGGAGTTGGCAGATGGGTGAAAATGGGGAAGGGATTGCAAAGTACAGATTGGTTGTTAACAAAAGCCACGGGGATGTAAAGTACAGCATGGGCAATGCAGTCAGTAATATTGCAATACCTGTGTGTGGTGTCAGGTGGGTAACTGGACTTATTGGGGTGATCACTTCATACGTTATATAAATGCCTAATTCTAACAGAACCTCTGGGTTCTATTGCCAGCCACTGATAAGAACTGTGACTCCCAGTGCCAGAGTCTTACGAAAAGGAAAGGCACTCTTTATTCAAAAGTTATACAGACTGAGAATAACGTCAGAATTCTGCCATTAAATTCTATGCCCTTTCGAAACAAAAAACACCCAAAACCACACAGTCCTGCCTTCACTTGCCAAACCAGGCCAGTCAGTAGTGTCTGTCAGGAAGAGAAACAGAAGTCTGTAGCTTAGTTGGGCAGACTCCCGTCTGTATTCTGGCTTCCTCCAGTGGCCCGTGCTCAGCAAGGCACCTGCTCTTAATCCAAAATCCTCTTGGTGGGCCAGTGGGTGTCCTTCTGCATCCTTTCAAACCATGAGTCCAAGACCCCTCATGGCTGCTGCATCCTACTGTTCTACTCCTTTCCAAGCTGCGTGGTCAAGAGAGGGAGAGAGTGCACGCCTCTCATGGCTCTCCTGCTCTCCTTCCCACATGGTCCAGAGTTTCTGCATGGCTGCCACACTTGTGTTTAAATCCTAGGTTAGACCTTCCAACGTAGCCCCATTTCCGACTCCTCCCACACTGGGTTACACCTGCCAGTAGTCTGGTCTCTTCTGCCTTTCTCAGCTGCCGTTGTTATTTGGGGCAGGTGCAGCCCTTTGATGTAGGAACCACCTCCAAGTCGCCTGTGGGGCAAGCAACCAGGGGACCACCTCCCCACTGCATGATGGGGTAGACTCACGCCCACCTCCCAGGCTCACGCACAGCAGGCTCAGGTACTTAACATTACTAAAGCACTGGCCAAGTTCTGCAGATGTGCAGTGACTCTCAGTGGTCCTGCTCTGCTTCCCCTTGCCCAGCCACATTATTTGGAGAGCTTAGCATTTGGGGGGACCCCGATACTCCCTGTTCCATAACCATTATGTTGTACACCTGAAAATAATATAACAATGTATGTCGACTGTAATTGAAGACTATAAAAAACCCATTACATGTTAACATGAGAATAACATATGGGGGGGCAAAAGTAAGTTTACAGTTGTTCGTATGAAAAATAATACAGTGATTAATAAATAATAACAGAAGACCAAACCTGGTTTCATGTATTCACAACTGTAAACCTATTTTTGCCCTACCCTGTATATATAGGGCATCCAGTTAAATTTCTTAAAATTTTAGCTAAAGAATGAATACTTTTTTAGTGTAACTATGTCCCAAATGTTGCGGGGGACATACTTATGCTAAAAAAACTATTCATTGTTTATCTGACATTTCAGGATAAGTGAGCATCCTCTATTTTATCTGGGAATCCTAGGCTAGAGGGGAGGGAGGGGAAAGGTAGGGGAAATTAGTTAGCAACAAGGAAGATGCTTGGCAGGCCTCAAGAGGCAGATGCATTTTATTCTAAGAGTCACAGACAACAGGGGCTAAGGCCGCCAACCTCCAGCCTGGTCCAGGTGCTAACTGGGTGGGCGTTCTTTGCTTAATGTGAGAAATCCTATCAGGGACCCCAGAAGAAGTATTTGAGTCTCCCATGTTACAAAGAGCTCACAAAAGATGACTCATCCCAAGTAACAGACAAGAGAGCTGGGGCTGTGGCATGCTCTCAGGAGGCGAAAACATCCTTTAACAGAAATGAGGAGAGGAGGCAGATGGAGGTAGTGTGTGAGTGATGTTAAAATTAGAACAACTGTGTTCTCCTAATTAGAAGTGTATTCAGTGCCACATGAATCTGTAATGGGCTTCCTTGCAGACTTCTGGAAGGGAAAAGGTCTAGGTCAGCTGTGTAAATATTCATGAGCTGGGGGCAGGCGATGCAGGCTGGCTCACTCCCAAAAGAGCCACAGCAGGGAGGTCGGGGTGCAAATTCCTGCCCTGCCACTAACTATAGGTGGATTTCTGTGATGTCAGCCCTGTTCTGCC
The DNA here is from genome assembly GCA_007922815.1 of Macrotus californicus. Classification (NCBI taxonomy): domain Eukaryota; kingdom Metazoa; phylum Chordata; class Mammalia; order Chiroptera; family Phyllostomidae; genus Macrotus; species Macrotus californicus. The sequence continues at coordinate 44,230 of VMDR010001373.1, read as the reverse complement.
CCTCCCAGCTTTGGTTCCCCCATGTGTACAGGAGGGAACCTGCCCTGCAGGAGATGGATAAAAGAGTCAAGTTCAGGGCAGGATACCAAGAGATGAGGGCTAAAGGGAGGCGATGACTCTGAGTTGCCCCTTGGGTAGAATCAGGGTCCTGCATGTGGGCTCTGCTGACTTTACTCTGTGAAGTGCTTGTTGAATGAAAGAAAGAAAGAAAGAAAGAAAGAAAGAAAGAAAGAAAGAAAGAAAGAAAGAAAGAAAGGAGACTCTTTGGCAAACTCCTGCCTTTTTATGGCCAGGGCTATTCTAAGACTTCTGCTAGGTTCTATTTTGGCATATCCACACCACATCACATCAAATATATGAAAAGCACGCACATGCCTCATTAAATAGAATTTATATATAACCACACAGGAGCTGAGCTGAGATGCAATTGACTGCTTGTCTAATGTTATGTTCTATGGACATTTAATTAAACATTTATTCATTTTGACATATTGTGTTTTTCCCTCCCTCCCCCACTTCCCATCTCTAACATGGGTCCCTGATAGGCTCCTGGTTGCATATACTGTACCCCCAGGGTCTAAGGGAAAAGACCTTGTCTCTGGGGCCTCAGACTCCCCATCCTCCAAAGAAGAGGTTTGGAAGAGGTGCCCCCTACTGTGCATGTTCCTTTCACTGCTAATGCAGTCCCCTCTTTCAGAGTAGTTCTAGTGATCATAGTTGTAACTGCCTCAGAGAAGGAGCTGTGCTAGGTGACTCACATGTCACCTCCCTGAATTTCAGGGTCTCCAACATCCCTCCTCAGTAGATGTCCTTATCCCCATTTTACAGAATAAAAGGCAGAGACTGGGGGTGAGGAGTTGGGGCACGTCCTGGGGGCCCTAACACATCTGAGACTAAATCCCCAAGGTCATTTCAGGGTTGTGAACAGGAGCAAATGAAACAGTATGGAATATCAGGGAGACCACCCCTCCTTTTCTTCTCTATTTCAATGCCTCTGCTAGACAAGGTAGAAGAGCTTGGCTGCATGGTGATGGGTCTTCAACCCCACTCCAGCACTTGCTGATTCAGAAAGAATAGGCATCGAAATCACAATGTAAAACGGCCACCATTTCTAACTAGAAATTAACAATTTCCTTCATTCTGTTTTATTGTATGAGTTACCTTCTAATTATGGCAAGTGACACAAACTTTCACTTCAGACTTATATATATAAGACATATATTTTGGTAGGAAAGCTTTTAAACTGAAGATATTTTTGCTTTAAAAAAAGCAAAGAAAAAAACAGATATACGTTCAGTGTGTATCCAGGGATAGCAAAATTTAAGAGGGCAGCACATAAGTGAACGAGTTCGGGATTACATTTGGAGTGGGCTGCCACTAACAGGCTGTGTGTCTCCTGAGAGGACAAAGCAGCCCCACTTGCTGTGTGGCACCATTTGCCTCGCAGGTCTGTGACCTGGTTGAATAAGACTGCCACTTTACTCTTCCAGGCTTGTCCCCAGGTGCAGGGAAAACGGAGTCAGTCAGGCCCCCTCACCCGGATGTCTGGGCGACTGTGCCTCAGCAGCGTTCATAACCTCGAGCATGGGCCCGCGTGCGCAGAATCAAGCTCTGTTATATAATATTTTGCACCCAGCCGGCTTTGTGTCCATTTAGTACATAAGGGAGTCGGAACTTCCTGGGGCACAACACACAGCTTTGGGCACACGAGGCTCACCCCACCCCAGAATTAAGACGTGCCAGTCATCCTGACGGCTCCTCGAATCTTCTTCCGTCTGCCCAAATTCCAGGTGAGCCTGCCCATCCCTGAACAGCTGCAAGAGCATCGGCGCCATCAGCAGGATCATTGTGACGGGGTATGGAGGCGCCATCAGCACTCCTGGGGGGGGGGGGGGCGCTGCGAAGGGTGGCCTGCGGTATCTGCTGGCAAGTCTCCTGGTGGTTTGGGCCCCCCCCAAAACTGGCCCAATGTTAGTGCTACCCCAGGCAAGGTGGAGAAAGCCCTGCAAGAGGTAGGGGAGACCCTGAGCACTCAGGCGGCCACAGGGCCCAGGGCTGGGTGTTTCTTTCAGCTCTGCGAGCTGAGACAGACACTGCCCTTTGCAATGTAGTGAAGTTACCTGAACTCCAAGTAAGAGAGGAAGGCTTGGAGGGCAAAATCTGAACCCTGGAGGGAGACCTCCAAACAGCGGAGCCATGGCGAACCCCTGCCCTGTGGTACTGGATGAGGCAGTAGAGGGGAAGGGGGAAACACAGGGTTCCCTGAGGGCCCACTCAGTAGTGATACAGAAGAGGAAGTCGCAGCAGCCCATGGCGCCTGGGGCAATCTGGCTGGCCCTGCCCAGATGGCCGAGCACACGTCCTTGTATGGAGGCCAAAATGGTCGACTGGGGAAAGCAGTTTCAGCCGCGGCTGGGGAGTGCTTGGCCACAGGGCTCCTCTGCCCTGGGGATTTAGAGGTGGATAGTACTGTGTGCACTGATAACGAGATGGAAAAGCTGGCTTCCGTCATGACGCGCCCCTTCCTGCGAAAGCAGTTGCAAAACAGCTGGCCAAACACGAGGGCAGAAGAGCTCTCATCCTCTGTTGGAACAGGTCACGGCTGTGATTCGGTGGGTCTGGTGGGTGCCGGAGACGTGCCAGGCACTGTGAGCAAACGGCAGTCCTACACGGACTTAGCCCCGACCCTATGGGAGCTGGGCGTGTACCAGGCCGTGTTTAATCCCAGTACTGGTCCCGATGACGAACGCTTTATGGCAGGGACGGTGGATCTGGTGCACACTCCTTCTACTTCCTTAGGACCCCTCATAGTGGTCTTGGCCTCATATGTCGAGCATCGCATTAATGATGTCACCACAACAGTGGCAAGTCTTGGGGAGGCAAGAGACTCAGCAGCAGCAGGAGTGCAGATGGTGTCTCGCAGTTAAAGAGCGGCCCCGTGTGGGTAACGAGAACCCTGATGCGGTCAGACCATTCAGGGGCTGGAGCAGACCAAGGTAAGATGGACCTGAAGCTGAACGCTTACCTATTAGAACTCTGGAGACAGAGGCAAGCTCACCAACATCTCCTGCAGCCCCAGAAGAAGAAGGTGGTGAGGAGAGAACCTAGGGATGTGACTCAAGAGGCCCATCCTGTCCAGCTGGAAGACCACCTGGCTGTGCCAACCTCCTGAGAAGATGGAGGGGATATCCTTTGGCAATTTGAGTACGGAGAGGGCCGAGGAACCCATCTATAGGACATATGGGGACTGGAGGCTTCGTGTGGAATTGGCTATCCATTGGTCCCCTACAAATGTTCAGTGGGTCCTGGCTGTAGTAGACACAGGGGAAGAATGTACTGTCCTGTATGGAAATCCTGAGAAGTTTCTGGGGCCTGAGGCCTCTACTGATGGCTTTGGTTGGCAGAGTGTAAAGGTGAAGGCCATGCAGCTCTACCTGGGTATCGGTCATTTGCCCCCTGTGAATACACTGTGTGTGTGTCCCCTATTCCTGAGTGTGTCCTGGGCATTGATGTGCTCCCAGGAGTGTGGCTATGAACCACAGCAGTTCACCTACGAGTGCGAGTGGTAGAAGCCATCCTGTGGGGACATGCTGAGCACCCCCCTGTTCAGTGGCTGTCCCCACGACGAGAGGTGGTAGTTAAGTGGTACCGGCTGCCCGGAGTCCATGAGGATGTCACAGCTACTTTAGGAGAGTTGGAGAAGGCAGCGATAATCAGGACTTCCCACAGCCCCTTCAGGCCTCCCACGTGGCCCGTGCAGAAGCCGATGGCACGTAGGTTACCAGGAGCTCAGCAATGTCATCCCCCAATTTAGGCAGCAGTCCTGTCTGCGGCGGACTTAATGGACTGGGTAACTAACGGTTACCGCTTTGTGGCTGATCTAGCAAATGCCTTTTTCTCCATTGATATTGCTCCAGAGAGTCAAGGTCAGTTTTCCTCCACAAGGGAAGGCCAACAATGGACTTTCACAGTGCTCCCTCAAGGGTACTTGCACAGCCTGACTGTCGTGGGCCTGTGGCAGAGGACCTGGCTAAGTGGTCACGGACTCCTGAACGTGCCTTTGATGACACATTGATGACATCTTGCTCACCAGTGATGCTCTTGCAGAGTTAGAGACGGCAGTGCTGTCACACCTGAAGTCACGTGGCCGGGCCATCAACGAGGCCCAGCAGCAGGAGCCCGGACTATCTGTCAGATTCTTGGGGGCTGTCTGGTTGGGTAAGACACAAGTTGTCCCTGATGTGGTGGTGGATTCAGGCGTGTCCTACGCCTACTGCTGTGAAACCGCTCCAAACGTTTCTGGGCCTGCTCGGGCACTGGAGAGTGTTTGTGCCTCACCTCGCTCACGTCATTTGCCCCTTGCAAGCCTTGGTAAAAAGGGGAGCGAGCTGCGACTTAGACTCCAACAAGTGTTCCAAGGAGCGAAGCACATAATCACACTCTGAGGCTTTGCATGCTCTGCATCCTGCGAGGCCCTGTGAACTAGGTGTGCACGTGACACAAAAAGGCTTTGGGTGGGGTCTGTGGCAGTGATCGGAATGGCTATGTCAACCCCTGGGTTTCTGGTTTCTGGTCCCAGCTCTGGGAGGGAGCAGAGGTGAGGTACTCCCTGACTGAAAAGCAGCTGGCTGCAGTGCATGCTGCCCTGTTGGCCATGGATGCCATGACAGGAACTGCCCCAGTAACTGTAAGGACCACCTATCCCATTGCAGGGTGGGTCCAGGACTGGATGGCCAAGCCTCACAGTGAGACGGCTCAGACGTCCACGTTGGCTAAGTGGGGGGGCTTATCTGCAACAAAGGTGCACTCTGTCGACCAGCCCCCTACGCCGAGTTGCAGGAAGTGCTGCGCCTGTCACCTCTGCAGATGAACACTCTACTGCTCCTGCCACTGTAGATGAACTGGACGTTAGCCCCTTCCAGGAAGGGCAGGCACCTGTTCCCCCGGTTGCCTGGTACACTGATGGGTCCAGCAGGGGCCAGCTCACCATGTGGACTGCTGTGGCGATTCAATCAGAAACAGATACAATCTGGTCTGACACTGGAGCAGGTGAGAGTAGCCAGTGGGCAGAACAGAGCTGTGTGGCTCGTGACCTATAGTGAAGCCCCACCCCTATTTGCACATAGTTGGGCAGTGTACGGGGAGCTGACACTGTGGATCTCTACCTGGCATGCAAATAAATGGATGGTCATGCATAGCCCATTATGGGGACGGGCCTTGTGGGAAGACCTTTGGGAATTAGGCCACCAGAAACAATCACTATGTCCAGTGACCAGGCATGCACCTCTTGCTTCCCCCAGGAATGAAGAGGCTGACACTCTAGCCAAGGAGCAATGGCTGCAAATGGTGCCTACTGGCCTGTCAGGAAGGGAAGTAGTCCAGTGGCTACACCGTTGCCTCTTACATGCTGGACAGAAGACCATGTGGTCCACTATAGAAGCTTGGAGGTTACCTGTCACCTTTGCGGAGGTACAGGAAGCTTATGAGACAAGTGTTGTCTGCTTGTCAGAGCATCGCCCAAGGCCTGTGGGAACCACTGAGCAGGTGGTAGGGGGATGAACACCGCTGACCCCGGGGCAGGTGGATGTGGTCGGGCCCCTGCCTAGTTCAGAGGGGTATAAGTATGCAATCATATGTGTGGACATGGCCATGGGACTTTTAGCAGCATACCCTGCCTGCCATCCGGATCAGAGAGCAGTAATCACAGCACTAGAGCACTTACGCACTGCTAATGGGCAACCTTGATCATTGAAAGTGATCAGTGCACACATTTTACAGGGGCCTTGGTGCAACAGTGAGCCCGAGACCTGCGGAGTGACTGGAAGCTCCATGTGGCCTCTCACCCCCAAGCTGCGGGAATGACTGAACCGTACAATGGTCTCTTAGAACAGGGCCTGCGAGCTGTAGCCGCCACCCCTATGCTGAGGGGCTGGACAAAACGCTTGTGGACTGTCCTCCGGACTCTAAAGGAGAGGCGTCGGAGGGGGGCCCAGCTCCGGTGGAAGCCCTGCTCCACCGGACCGCAGCTCCAGTTCAGCCACAGGTACAGACCAAGGGTGCCTTGCTGAAACCAGGCACGGGAAAAGAGGGGAATATTCTCTTGCCTGCACCCGAGGGCCTGGAGTGAGGACAAACGGACACTTGGACATGGCCTTAGGAAATCAAAGCCCTCACATGTGTTGAGTGGCTCTCGTTGCCCCTTGGGGCCAAGGGGTGGCGAGAAACTTACAATTATTGCCCTGGGTGATTGGAACATTGTCCCCAGTCCTAAAGGTGACACGCCCAGGCCAGCAGATCACGAGATGCTTCTCCACGGCACATCTGTGACATCGTTAGGTCCCAGTGTGAGTTCTCCCTGTTGCTGCAAGTAGATGCTGAGCCCCAGCTGAGGCACAAAGGGTCTGATAGTCATGCCCAGGAAGACCCCTCTGCCAGCCACTGTCCTATCAGCTGACCAGAAGCTGGCTTGTATGTTGCCTGAGGGTTGAGATTTGCCATTGTTAGTTCCCAAAACTGCTTTGTCTTTTTCCCCCTAAGGTGCAAAATAACACCTTACCAGTGGACTGGGTACATACCTTTGCCTCAGTGGTTACCCAGTCAGCATGCTGGGTCTGCACTGAACTCCCCCTGAGCACATTGGCTGGCCTCCCATGGCGCATCTCTCCAGCTTCTGCCTCAAACTGGACGTGTTTACAGCACCAGTAGAACAGTGGACATCCCTTGTGGAGCGTGACCTGGACCCACATCCACACTGGGGCGAAGCAGTGGTAGGACTGGCTCAGGCCAGTAGCTGGCTACTCCGTATGGATAGCCTGGGTGGCTGACGGCTGAGACTGAAGAGCTGGCTGGACCGGCCCCCCTTTGTATTGAAAGCCTCAAAGGAGAAGCCTGAGTGGGCTGGGCTCCAACAGGTCTGTGTCAGACTCACACCCTGAAGCATTGCCGGGAGGCACTGGATAATGCATGGGCTGCAGTTCCCACTGGGGCCCCTGGGTGTGTGGCTCAGATGGGTGGCCTTACTTGCCTGGAAATTGGGCTGGCCGTCGCACCTGGGGATGGCCCTATTTGCCCACTTGAGTTCGGAAGACTCTTGTAATCCGGCCAACCATCTGGAAAGCATTTAAAGTACGACACCAGGTAAAGTGTGCCCACTCCTGGTACTATCCATTAGCCATTTTTGCTCCTCAAGCTGCTTCTGCAGTCGCTGAGGCTGAGGTAGCTGCTTTGGCTCTGCCCGCTGCCTGTGCGTTGAATGCAACACACAGTTCCTTTAGCCTGTTAAATGAGGAAGTGAGCCAATAGAGAAGTAGCCTTACAAAATCGTACGGCCTTAGACATGCTCACTGCATCACAAGGTGGGGTGCGTGCCCTAGCTGAGGCCGAATGCTGTGTGTACATTCCAGATGTCCATCACAATGTTAGCCAAGCCCTGCGGGCACCAGCTTCTGGGACCCGTGCTGTCGAATGCCTGATAGGCCATCCCCTGCAGGAATGGTGGGCATCCCTACCACTGAACGTCAGCGGGGCCTGCCGTCTTGGGCGGCAGTGCTTGTGTTTTGGTTGCGTGCTGTTGCAGTTTGTGCTGCTGCAGCATCGGGTGCAGGGCTCTGCCCTCCTCACAAGGGGCCCCCGCAGAGGACATCCTCACATGGATTGTACAGTGAGGAACCCTGAAGGGGTGGATCGTAGGGAAAATGGGGTTAGTCAGCTCCCTCACCTGGATGTCCAGTGACTGAGCAGTGTTCATGTAACCTCGAGCATGGCACACACAGAATCAAGCTGTTATATAATATTTTGGCGCCCACCTAGCTTTGTGTGCATTTAGTGTATGAGGGAGTCGGGACTTCCCTTGGTGGGACACGCGGCCTGCAGCGTGCATGGCTCACCCCACCCCAGTTTAAAGGCATGTCAGACATCCTGACGCCTCCTCGAATTTTCTCCGTCTGCCCAAGTCCTGAGTGAAGCTGCCCAGCTGCAAGACATCAGGACTGGAAATTACTGGAAAGCCAGAACAGAACTAACTACTCCCTACAGCTACAGGCGGAAGATAGCATTGGAACACACTGCAGCCTCCTGCTACATCACCCCAGCAGCCCAGCGGTCACACAACAGCCACCCCCCGACCCTTTTTTAATCCAATTATAATCCAATAAAAGCTCAAAGCCCCCACCCTCAAGGCTGGTGTGTCTCTCCATACCCTGCCCCTCTCCTTTCTTGGAGAGGGAATAAAAACTTTATTCTCTACACTTTCTTCCCTTTGTGAGTTCTTTCGCAGCCTGCATCACCACCCACCCTCACATCTTTGACCAAATTAGTTCCCCTCTCTGGGCCTCCTCATTTGTAAATAATAAAGGATTGTTGGCTCAGGCAAGCTACAGTGCTAACAACTGAATTCTGAAGACACCTTTTACTTCTCGGAAGGAGAGATCAATGTCTTCCATACAGGCCTAGCAGACAGTGGACCAAGGGCCTGAATCTTAGTACTATGCCCTGTAAACATGGGCTCCAGGAACTCAGTGCTGGGGACCAGAGACCAGGAGAGGCTTCAGTCCCACCATGTGCTGTGTGCTGCCACTCTCAGAGTCACTGAAAGAAATAGCATCAAAGCCAGTCACCTGCTTATGGAAGATGGGACAACTGAGGAACGAACATCCTTCTGATGTGCGGAACAGAGATGATTGACAAGATAACTTCCATCACCAGCCAGCCCCAACTGAGTGACTGCTGAGTGCTCTTTGGCTAACCACAGAGAGGACCAAGGATTAGGGGCATGGAGCATCAGGATAGGTGAGACTGGGGTAGAGGGCAGGGACAGGCAGGAGCTTCAACCCTGAGGGAGCTCTTGAGATGCTTTGCTTCTTGTAACCACAGGCAGCTGTGCATCATGAGAAATCTGAGAGGTTCCGCCTTTTAACAGAGGACTTGAAAACATTGTTTATTGTAGTTGCTGATGTGTTTGAACTTATTTGGCCATCTTTGTTTGCATTTTTAATTAATCATGATTTCATTGTGTTTTATTTCAAAATCGACCAATAGTCTTTCTTCCATTTTTGCCCTCTATTTTTTTGAAAATTTATCTTCTGTATCTATATTTCTGGTGGCTACATTTATATTTTTAACACTCATACTTAATTTTCTAATAGTGTTTGTTGTTTAACAGTGTCTATATTCCAAGTTGGTCTTTCCGGGTGCTTGTAGACCCCTGAGGCGAGGATCGGGGGTGGGGAAAGGGAGGGTGACGTTACGCACGCCAACCACATGCCAGGCACTTTCTATGTGTTTCCATGTCTGTCCTCATTGTGCCCTCAGAGCAGCCTGGGAAACGGGGTTAATCTCCCCATTTACAGACGAGGAGAGTGAGGCTCAAAGAGATGAAGAGTTGTCCAGGACTTATTAGTAAGTCGGTGGCCAGGATTCCTGAGTCCAGGCTCTTCCCACCATGTTTTGTCTGTCTGTGTATAGTGCCCACCGTTTTGTCTGCACTTCATTAATAAAGGGTCTGACAAGCTGTAGAGCAGAGACAAGAAGGAATGCCAGAGGGAGAGCAAGAGCTCCTCTTCCAGTCGGACAGGGCTCAGCATGCCTTGGAGCTTCACAGAGCTCTGGGTGGGGCGTCTTCCTGCCCTCACTCAGGCTCTGGGGAGGGTACCTGTGCTGATTCAGTTCGGAACCAGAACCCACTCAGTCATTCATTCCCACACTCGTTTGTTCATTTGTCAGATGTTTTCCTGGTGGCAGGATGTGCATGAGAGTGGGCGCATGTTCCTGGCCTCTGGCATGACCCTGGCGCTCTGGATCTGGGTTGAAGTGAGAAGAAGATGTGCATAGAGAATATAATACCCTGAGATTATTTGTTCCCTTTCAGTTCACTTATTATGGCTATATTTTGAAAAGATCATGCATGTACACGGGAAACAAAATCTGAACTTTACAAAAGTCTATGGAGTCAGTCTCTTTTCCACACCCAGGATGTTGTTACTTTATAAAAAGGTAAAACATACATGAGGAGGTATAAAAAAGTTCAGAGGCACCCGCTTTCAGCATTATTTGGAGTGTCTCCTTCTGAAAATAGTTCATACACATTCAAGTGCATTATTCTGCATACTCTTTCATGTTCCACACTGTGAGGAACCACCCATGTCTACTGTTTGTGCCTGGCTTTTGCTCCTTTTATCCCTTGGCCAATAAACTAATACAGTAGAGGCTCCAGAGAATAGACTTTCTGTGACTCCTTTGAGACTAAGAGGGAGTTTATTGGAGAATAAATTCCTAATTTTGGAATTGCTGGGCCAAAGGGTGTGCATTTGACATCTGGAGGACAGTTTTGATCTTCCAGTTGTCTGGTGAGGAACTTGTGCCGGTCGTCACTCCAGCAGTGACTGAGGCTAGAGCTTCTCTCCCCCAACACCAGCACGCGGGGAAAACCGTCTTCTTTCACAGCAGGAGTAAGAGCCTAGGGAGACAAAAGGAGTCCCCAGTTGGGCTGGGGGAGTCAAGGACAGTTCCTGGAAGAAGGGGCCACTTGGATTTGATCTTGTAGGATGCGTGGAGTTTGCCAGTCTGAGGAGTGTGGGAAGGAGCATCTGGAAGAAGGAACAACATGTACAAAAGTTCAGAGATGTGGGAGTATGTGATGTGTCAAAGGCAAGAAAATGCAGAGTGGTGACATTGGAGAGGAGGGAATGAGGGTGCCTAGTAATGAGGGGCACTGGTGACTGTGCCTTTACTCCTTTCTCCTCTGCACCTCTGTGATAGGGTACAACACCAACCTTCACTTAGAGTGGAATAATCACTAAATCATTGGAAATGGTGCAGGGTGGGGAGAAGCAACACAGATTGAGCCGGGAAGACAAGGTCAAAATCCCCATTGTGTGGGAAAGTCACTCCAGGCTTTGGTCTTGACTTCCTTATTTGTAGGGTGCAACCAACAATCTACACCCTGGGTTGTAGGGAGGGGCCTCTACATGCAGGTGAGGGAGGGAGGGAAAGATGACTGTCGCAGTCCAGGGGCTTAGCCCACAATCATTGTCCCAGCAAGTAGGGTCTCCTGCTCTCACTTGGACATCCCCTCTTATCCCCCCATTCTGGGGCCTTCTGTTTCCCCTAGGCACCTTTACAGCGTTGCGGCTCTGTGTCCTACAGCAAGACCCAGTGCACCAAGCAGACACTGTGTTTCAGCAGGGCTGCTCACTCCTCACATTCATGAGGAGTGCAGAGACAGGGCAGAACCTCTGGGGCACAGTGTCCTCCTGGGAACATAACCTTGACATTATAATCATTGTTGTCATCGTCGTCATCATCATCATCATCATCAAGAGACTGCACTTGTGGTGCATGGAACAGTGGAGGGACAATTATAACTGCTCCAAAGGGCCCTGGTAGCAGGGGTGTCCTGAGGATGAACCATTTCATCCCTGGCTCCAAGCCAGGGGATGATGGCAGGAGGTGACAAGTGTGCCCCTGAAGTACAAGGCATTGTTTTCTGAACCCCTGCAGTGTGCCTAGTACCACGTTAGCCACGATTACAAAAATGGCCCTGACTTCTGCCCCCTTCCTATCTTTACACCATTTGTGATATGGCTTTCAGCTGTTCCCATCCAGAAGTGGAATCTGTTCCCTTCCCGTTAAGCCTGGCTGGCCTCATGACTTGCTTTGGCCAACGGAATGGACAGAAGTGGTGCTGGGCCAGCTCTGCACCTGAGTCTCAGAGAGCCTCGTGCTGCCCACTGCCACCACATGAATGAATGGATGGCTGACTGTGTGCCAGGACTGGTTGGAGCCCCAACACCAGGGTCTCGCAGCTCCTGGGAAACTGGGCTAGAATGCTCCTAGGACAAGTGTGTGATGTGACGACATGGAGAGGACAGCCTGGAGTGTGTGTGATCACTTAAGGGGAGGCAGCCATCGTGCACCTGAGACAAGTGCAGCCAAGAGGGAGCCCCAGATTAGATTCTCTGCATGAAATCCTCCACCTTAAAATGTTGACAACTGATATCCATAATTTTTAAAAAATGTTTTTTAAATTTATTTTTAGAGAGAGGGGAAGGGAGGGAGAAAGAAAGGGAAACATTAATGTGTGATTGTCTCTCGTGCACCCCCTACTGGGTACCTGGCCTGCGAACCAGGCAAGTGCCCTGACTGAGAATCTATCCGGCAACCCTTTGGTTTGCAGGCTGGCACTCAGTCCACTGAGCCACACCAGCCAGAGCCTGATACCCATTATTTAATGCACTGCCTATCTGGGGCAGGAGCGGTCTGCTGCTCCATTTGCAAGCTTTGTCCTGGGGTCCAGATCAGTCATGAGGACTGAGAGCTGTGTCTCAACTGCACTCATCACAATAATTCACACAGCTGTCCTCTCAACAAAAATACAATGATCTGTGGCTTCCCTGGGCCAGGCCAGCTGGAGGTTGCAGAGAGGGGAACCAAGGTGGGAGACGGGCAAGGCTGTCCTGGCAGTCACACAAAAGGCTCCAAACCAGCAGGAAGCTTCTGGGAAGGCTTCATGCAGAGTCCGAAGGAACTGGTTACCCAACTCCTTCCCCCACCTCCCCTCATTACCCCATTTCAGATGAGCTCTGATGTGGACACTGGAAGAAGAATGGTCAGTCTTCTTAATTGAAGCTATTCTGCTAGATATTGTGATTTTTTAAAAAATAGCTTGAGATACAATTAACATACTTTCAGTATATTGACAAAGTTTGAAAACCATTACCAGAATCAATTTCGGAACACTGTCATTACCTCATAAAGGAATATTCACTCTCCAGCCCTGCCAACCAAGTACCTCACTCTCCCAGCCCAGGCAGCCGCCACTAATCTACTGTCTGTCTACAGATCGCCCATTCTGGACACTGTGAGTGCATGGAATCATGGACTGCCTTCTTTCACTTAGCATGTTTATCCGTTCATGCAGCAGGTATCAGTATTTTATTCCTTCTTATTGCCAAATAATATTCATTATATAGATATACCACATTGTGTTTATCCATTGATCAATTGATTGACACTAGGGTTGTTTCCTATTTTTGTTTTATTTACTTATTTTTTAATTATATTTTATTGATTATGCTATTACAGTTGTCCCAGATTTTCCTTTTTGATCCTCTTCATCCAATACACCCCACTCCCTGAGGCAATCCCCACACCGTTGTTCCTGTCCATGGGTCATGTGTATAAGTTCTTTGGCTACTCCATTTCCTGTACTGTACCTTATATTCCTCTGGCTATTCTGTAAGTACCTATTTGTACATCTTAATCCCCTTACCTCTTCACCTTTCTACCCACACCCCCCTCTCATCTAGCAACAATCAAAACCTTCTCCATATCTAGGATTCTGTTTCTGTTCTTCCTGTTTGCTTAGTTTGTTTTTTAGATTCAGTTGTTGATAGATATGTATTTATCACTATTTTATTGTTCATAGTTTTGATCTTCTCTTTTCCTTAAATAAATCCCTTTAACATTTCATATAATAATGGTTTGATGATGATGATCTCCTTCAGTTTTTTCTTGTTTGGGAAGCTCTTTATCTGCCCTCCTATTCTAAATGATATCTTTGCTGGGTAGAGCAATCTTGGCTTAGGTCCTTGCCTTTATGACTTTGAATATTTCTTGCCAATCCCTGTTAGCCTGTAAAGTTTCCTTTGAGAAATCAGCTGACAGTCTTATAGGAACTCCCCTGTAGGTAACTAACTGCTTTTCTCTTGTTGCTTTTAAGATTCTCCTTTATCTTTAACCTTTGGCATTTTAATTGACATGTCTTGCAGTGGGCCTCTTTGCATTCACCTTATTTGAGACTCTGTGCTTCCTGGACTTGCATGCCTATTTTTTCACCAAATTAGGGAAGTTTCCTTTCATTATTTTTTCAAATAGATTTCTGATTTCTTGCTCTTTCTCTTCTCCTTCTGGCACCCCTTTGACGAGAATGTCGGATTTCGTGAGGTTGCCTCAGATGCTGCTTATATTATCCTCATTTTTTTTTTTGGATTCTTTTTTCTTTTTGTTGTTCTGATGGCTTGTTTTTTGCTTCCTTGTGTTCCAAATCATTGATTTGATTCTCAGCTTCATCTACTCTACTGTTGTTTCCCTGTAAATTGTTCTTTATTTCAATTACTGTATCCTTGTTTTCTGACTGGATCTCTTTTATGCTATTGAGGTCCTCACTAAGTTCCTTGAGCATCCTTATAACCAGTGTTTTGAACTCTGCATCGGATAGATCATTCATCTCCATTTTGTTTATTTCTTTTTTTTTGAGTTTTGATCTGTTCTTTCATTTGGACCATGTTTCTTTGTCTCCTCATTTTGGTAGCCTCCCTGTGTTTGTTTCTGTGTATTAGTACAAGGTCAGTCCCCACCCATGCTTTGTCCGAGGCCACCCTGCTTGGGCTATAAGCAATCTGAGATATTTGCTACTTGGGCTTGGATATTCCCAGGCAAAGCCAAACTGTGAATCTGGGCTAGCTGTTGCTAGTGCTGTGCCTGAGGACACTTAGCAAGATGTATGGGAGTGGTTTGGGGGTTCACTGAGGTCAGCTGTTGCTTGTTTGAGAGGATTTACGACGTTGTGAAGCATGAGCCAATATCAGTCATTCAAACGGAAGTCTCCATTCACAGCTTGGGTGGCCCATAAGTTGGGTGGGAAAGAGTCTCAGGGGATCTCCAGGGTGGGGCAAACCGTGTTAGCCAGGTTGATGGAGATATGGCAGCCACCTGCTGGTTCTGTGGCTGTGTGTGGAAATGGTTGAGAAAGGGGACAATGGCCTTTCTCTCTGGGAGAAAGCTGCCCCCCAGCTCTTGCTTTGATGCCAAACCCTTCACTTTCTCCCTGTATGCCATTGGTGCTTTTCAAGCTACTACCATAGTGCTGGAGCTCTCCCCACTGGTGTTTGCATCCAGAAGTTATGGAGACATAATCTTCCTTGGCACTAGACCCCTGGGCTGGTTAGCTTGGTGTGGGGGGTGGGACTCCTCGCTCCTGAGAAATCCCTCTCAAATTTTTACCTGCCACACAGTGGTGTGGCACCAGCCTGTTCAGTGTCTCTACCCCTCCTACCAGTCTGAATGGATGTGGTTTCTTTAATTCTGTAGTTGTCAGACTTCCATTCAGCTGGATTTCTGATGGTTCTGAGTGATGGTTGCTCTATAATTTAGTTGTAATTTTGATGTGGTTGTGTGAGGAGGTGAGCCATGTTTACCTGTGCCGCCATCTTGACCAGAAGTCTTTCTCATTTTACATATTAGGAATAATGCTGTGAACATTTGTACACAAGTTTTTACATGGATACACTGTTCAAATTCTCTTATATACCTAGGAGTAGAATTTCTGAGTCATATAGTTTAACTGTCTAAATATTTTAGGAACTGCCAGATTATTTTCCAAAGCAGCTGCATGATTTTGCATTTCCACCAGCAATGTATGAGGGTCCAATTTCTCTACACCCTTTCCAACTCTTATTATTTTTTTGTATTTTTAATTCTAGCCATCCTAGTGGGTGTGAAGTAGTAGCTTACTGTGGTTTTGATTTGCATTTTCCAAATGGCTAAGGATGTGGAGCATATCTTCATGTGTTCATTATATGTTCTTTGAGGCAATGTCTGTCAGACCTTTTGTTTATTTTACGTTGGGTTATTTGTGCTTTTAATTAGCGAGTCATAAAAATTATTTAAGTATTCTAGATACAAGTCTCTAATCAAATACATGATTAGCAAAACTTTTTTTTGTACCATTTTGTGAATTGTCTTTTCAGTGTCTTAATTGGTATTCTTTGTGGAGCAAACATTTTTAATTTTGGTGATGTCCAACTGATCTAGTTTTTCTGTTGTTGCCTATGGTTTTGGTGTCACTTATAAGTCATTGTGGTTTTAATTTGCATTTCCCTAATGACTAATGATATTGAGCATCTTTTTATGTGCTTATTTGCCTTTTGTATATCTTCTCTGGTAAAATGCCCGTTTGAATATTTTGCCTATTTTTAATTGGGTTATTTGTTTTATTGTTAAGTTTTAAGAGTTCTTTATATATTTTTCACAGAAGTCCCTTGTTGAATATATACTTTGTAAATATTTTCTCCCATACTGTAACTTGCCTTTTCTTTCTTAACAGTGTCTTTTGAAGAGTAAGTTTCAGTGTCATTGTGACGAAGTCCACTTTATTGAATTTTTTTCTTCTGTTGTTCATGTTTTAGGGTTCATATTTAACAAATACTTGCCAAACTTAGGCCATTACTATTTTCTCCTTTGTTTTTCCCTGGTAATTTTATATAATTAGCTCCTACATTTAGTTCTCCTATCTATTTCAAGTTTACTTTTGTAGATGCTGTGAAGTTCATTCTTTTGCATGTGGTTCTCCTATTGTCCCAGCAACACTTGTTAAAAGACTATCTAGTACTTTCCCTCATTAAATTGCCTTGGAATCTTTGTTGAAAATCAATTGACAATATATTTGTGCATCTACTTCTGGACTCTCTTCTATTCTATTGATCTTTATGTCTGCCTCCACACAGTACCACTTGTTTTGATCACTCTTAGTTTATATTAAGTCTCGAAATCAGGTGATGTGAATCCTCCTCCAGCTTTGTTATTCTCTTTGGCAATTTACGTAGGACAGTTTTGGTTAGGTGGGACTTTCCTGCACATCGTATCCCAGACTCCTGCCCGCCCACTGAATACCAGAGAGTACCCAGTCATTGTGATGATCAAAAATGCCTCTCACCATTTCTCTGAATGTCCTGATCAGGGAAGTGCCTTTGCCACCTGACCCAAGAGAATCTCCTCTTCAAAGGATCAAGAATCAGATTAGCATCGGCAGCACTGGGTGACAGAGGAAAATGGAGCAAACCCTTCCAGGTGCTGAGGAAATTAATTTTTAATCTAGGATTCTATGTCTAGCTAAACTGTCCATCAGGTGTGAGGGATAAATAAATTCTTTCAGACACACAGGACTCAAGGACCTTTCTGCAGGCTGTCTCTGGGTAGAAGTGCTGGAGGGTGTACATGGCAAAATACAAAATGAATCCAAGAAAAGAGAATTCACAGAATCTGAGAAATCGTGGATCCAAATCTGCAGTGTAATGCCAAGAAATCTCCAATGATAGTGTGTAGCTGGCCAAGGAAGCAGCCAGCCCCAACTACAGCAACGAGTCAAAGAGCTCTCAGAGGAAGGTTTTTAAGAAGAAAATTAAATATTGTACAAAAGTGATAATATAAAGATAGATGATTTTATTGAGAAGCTGAATGTGGATAATAATAGTGAATATTAATAAGTGATTATAATATGCTTCTTCCCCTGTCTTCTCCAAAGTTTTGTTACCTTTATTTTCTTTTGAGTGCATAGTTATATCTTTTTATTCTGCAGTTCAATTTAAATTGCTTGGCCTTGTTTTTATGTAATTATAATATTGGAAAAGCTAATTATTGGTTTTTCAGGGCCAAGAATTTATCTACATACCAAGCAGGGAGACTAACTAGTTACATGACAGCATGTAAACCCGTAGATCCCAACAAGGTGAAAACTGTGATGTGAAGACAGGGTCAGGGGAAGAGGGTGTGGGGCTGTTTCCAGGGAAACACCCAAAATGGAGGTTTGCATGCAGGAGGGTCATTGGAGAGTGCTCTTGGGGCCAGCACCCGTGGAGGAGGGAGAGGTTGGGTTGTGGTGCAATCCCAACAGAAGCCTCAGGGGCTCCTCTGAAGACCTCTAGAGCTGGGGTGAGGCTACAGAGCTGTCCAAGCTTAGGCGAGGGGGATCGGCTCTTACACAAGATCCTGCATGGATCAGTCATGGAGGAGGGTGGTGGCATAATGTTTGGGGGCAGAGATGCCTTCAGCACAGGGCAATTTCCCGAGAGGGACTTGATTTTGGCTGTGAGCTGTCAGATGCCGATGTGCCTGACCCGTGGAGGATGAGAGCCTCATCCTGAGGTGGTTAGCCACCACAGCATCTGCTGCCGAGTTCTAATTCCTTCTTGTACACTGGAATTTAGACAAGGGACAGTGTCTCCATTGGACCATCTAAATTCGTTTTCACTGGTTTGTTTTATCAGGCACTTTAAAGCACCCCGTTTTACCCCTACCTGTCCCCCTCTGCCACTCAGACTACCTGTGTTCTTAAGCTACGGGCTCCTGTGAGGAGACCATAGGAAATATCTGGGTGGCTAAGAGTTCAGTTGTCCAGAAGAGAGATCAGCTATCACATCTGAAGGCCAGGAGTCGGGGTCAAAGCCAGGGAGACTCGAGTATGTCACAACAGGGTTTGCTAAAAAGCGGGTTGTACTGGACCATCTTGCAAAGGCTGGCCTGGGAAGCAGAGGCAGGCGGGCGCTTCATACTCCCGCCCCCCCCACCCCCGACTACCTGGGGAGTGCCGGTGTGGAATGGGCTCTCTAGCCTGTGGGAAGCTTTGGCTCCAGCTTTCAACTTCTTGACCCAGAAGTGGAACTGCTGCAGATCCATTGTTACTGCTGTTTGGCTGGCACTGAATCTCAAACAGGCCAGGCACCTGTAACGTGCCACTGCCTCACCTTACCCTTGTCTGCGCCACCACATGCACCTCGGCCCAGCTCCACAGTCACTGAGGCTTCACGAGGTCAGCCAGGCTGGGAGGCATTCAATCTTGACACCTCAGAAAATGGCAAATGCTACGTGTGGTGTTTTTTCCCTTCTGGTTTTCCAGGGCTCACCAGCACACTTTCTGGGGCCAGCCTCATGATTTTGGGGGCACAGTGTAAAGTGAAAGTGTGGGCCCCTTGTCTACAAATTAGAACAATCGAGATGGTGAAAGCAGAGCATCAACACAAGAGCGGGCCTCTGAGCAACCCTTTGGTGCCTCAGAAGGACCCCAAGAGAACAGGACGCTCCTCTGCCATGCTCGGTGTCCTCAGAGCCTGGCTCAGTCGATGCTCAGTCATGTTTGCTCAGTGAGTGACTGGCTGATGCTCTTTGTGGAGGAGACTTCCCTTTCCTGGGGAAGGCGTCAACTTTTGTTCTGGGCTATGCCTCAGTGCGTGAGCTGGGAAGGCTGGTGTGTGTGACCTCATTGCTGGTGGCAGACTCTCTTATAACCTCCAGCTGTGGGAATTTGGCTGTAACCAGAACGCCCCAGAGTGCCAGGAATGGAGGTCAAGGAAAATAAATAAGACAGGCAGCAGATGGCAAGCCGGTGGAGGCTCATCCCCCTCACCCCTCCCATTGCCTAAGATGATAGGAGTGGAAGGAGCAGAGAAATGGATCGTAAAGGGGCCTGCCAGTCCTAGGGTGTCGGTATTGTCCCTTTGAGGCCGCCATAGCACCTGTGTGCCCATTGCCATCTTCTGCCCTGTCTTGCCGTGGCTGCCCTTGGGGTGCAGGGATGAAGCCTTCCATCCAGGTCTCCTGTACCCACATAGATCTGGCATCTGCTGAGCTCTTTGTCTGCTGCTTGGAGATGTGACAAGTCTCAGAGAGAAAGGAAGCTGTGTGGAGATGGAAGTGTGAGGCCAGCTTCAACCTGGAAGTGCTGGAGGGGAGTCTGTGGGGGGCTGGGGGTGGGACAGGCAAATCCCCAGGGAGGGCAGGCCCAGCTGTTCCTTCTCTTCAGTCAGGCAGCCCCTCTCCCCACCATCCTCACTGACATGGACCAGAATTAACAACTGAAGCTCCTTCACTCCCGGACCTTGGCAGAGAGCCCATGTGTGACTCCAGGTTCAGGTGTCCCCCCCAAATTGAAAGAAGCCTGTACCACCTCCCTTTCTGGGAGGCTCCTGGAGTATTTGTATGATGAGGAAATATTAGAATAGGGCTGCAAAGATGTTGGTCTACTTTAAATTTATAAACCGAACTGATAAACACCTTTACACATATACACACAAATAAGATGTCATGTAATTTTGCCCTCACAAGATAATTACAGGATTTATAAAAATAGTATTCATTTCTAGAGCACTATTACTGGCCCAGTGATGAGGGAGAAGTTTAGGGTTAAGTGTTAAGAGTTTTTGTGCAGCACGGTGTTGGTTCAGTCTCATCCTGATGAAAGAGTCCTTAGTGATTTGAGGACCCCACTAAATGGCCCCACTGCCATTCTCTCCCTCCCCATGGGCCCTGCCCAGGGGACATTCAGTAAGGGTTTAGGGCCCCTGTCAGGTCCGAGGTCGCAGCGCGCAGGGCTCATCCTCTCCTGCTGGGGCGGGGGGGTGGGGGGGTGGGGAGGGCAGGGGCGTCAGCACAGACGGGTATGGCACACCACGCGTCGTCCAAGCCCGCAGGATGCCGGCCCTAACAAAGAGAAGCCACCATCAAAATGCACGCTGCGGAGCTTTAGAGACTTGTGAGTGTGCCTAGAGCCTCACCCAGAGGTCAATTTATAGCCTTAAAATGAGTTTGCTCTGAAACAAGAAACAATGGAAATACCATGCTTTGCAAGTCCAGAAGGCAGAAAAAGAAAGCTTAGTACCAAAGACATTAGCAGTATGAAAATTATAAAGATTTTTTAAAAGCTGAGAAATAGAAAACACTCTGCTGAGGAAACGGAAGCTCAGA
Organism: Macrotus californicus; assembly: GCA_007922815.1. Classification (NCBI taxonomy): domain Eukaryota; kingdom Metazoa; phylum Chordata; class Mammalia; order Chiroptera; family Phyllostomidae; genus Macrotus; species Macrotus californicus. The sequence continues at coordinate 23,716 of VMDR010001373.1, read as the reverse complement.
GACAAAAGGAGCCAGCCGCCTGAGGCCTCCATGCCGCTGTGGAAGTGGCGGTCCTTGCCTCCAAGCCGTCAGTTCCCAGAACCTGGGGTGTGCGTTCTGGAAGGTCGATGCCTCGGCCGCGGCAGCTGGTTCACCGGGCGTCCTGGAGGCTCCAGGGCTGCCACCTGCTTAGAGCGTCTAAAGGCCAGTCTGGAACACACTTGTCCTGCGTATGCATCCCCCGAACAACCCTTCGTTTGGGTGGACTTAGCTCAATTAAAAATATCTAAGCCCTCACGAATTTATTACTCATTTTTCTATTCACACCCAAGGCCGATATTATTATGACGATGTATTTTTGCCGAATTTCTTTTTTATCAAATTTATGTATCGGAGTGGCTAGGAGTGGCGGTGAAGAGACGCGAGTGGCGCCCTGGCGGGCCGAGAGCGGGTCGGGATGCAGGGCCGGCAGGCGGCGCCCTCCCTCCGGCTCCCGCTCCCTCCGGCCCGCCCTCCCTCCTCCTCCCGCGCCCGCCGCTCCGACTCCCGCTCTGCCTGGCAGCCGGCACTTTGCAAACTCCTCGCCTGCCCCCGGTGGCCACGGCTCCGCGCTCCCCCAGCCCCGGCGCGTCCGTGGGGCAGCGGAGCACCGCCACGCGCGGTGCTGGAGGCGCGGAGACGCCGGGGGTGGGCACCGGCGGAGGTGGGAGCCGAGGCGGAGCCGTGGCAGCCCCGCGCTGAGCTCCGCGCTGCGCCGAGGGACTGTGCCCGCCACGCAGCCATGGCCGCCCCACCGCCGCCTCCGACGCCGCCCCACCTCCCGCTCGCCTGAGGCGCGGCCGGCCACCGGGCGGGGACCATGGCCAGCGCCGCCGAACCCCCCGGCAAGGCGGCCGAGTACCTGCGGGAGCTGACCCGGATCGTCGCGGCGCAGCAGGAGCTGCTGGCGCGCCGGGGGCGGCGCATCGAGGAGCTGGAGCGCCAAGTGGCGCGGCTGAGCCGCGAGAACGCCGGCCTGCTGGAGCGGCACCAGCGGCACTTGGTCGCGTGCGCCCTCCTCCCTGACCCCGGCCACGGTCCTCATCCTCTCGGCGCCATCCCGGAGGTCAGCGGCCTCCACGACAAGTAAGCGGGAAGCGGGGACGGCGGGCGTGTCGGGGGCGCACGAACTTCTTGAGGGGCCCCTTTCCCCTCCGAGCCCGGCAGGGAGGGTGCCTTTCCGCGGAGCGCCCCGCCCGCCAGGAGACCGTGAGGCGCCGCCGGGGACCCTCTCGCAGGGTCGCGCCCCGACCCCCTGGAGCTCCATCTCAGGCAGGGACTGGACTCCCTCGGAAGGGGACTCTGGGGCGCTTCCCAGCGCTCCTACCGGCCCGGCTGTCCGCTGACAGACGGTTCGGACTCGGGCTCAGCCATCCACGGAGCTCGGATGCCGGGTCGGCCTCGCCACGGGGGGCTGTTTAGGACGCAGAGCTGGGGGTCTGGGTATCAGGACCAGAGTTCCTGACCCGGAGACCCCGGGACCCGGTGGGGAGTGGCGCGGCGGGCGCAGAAACTGCTCTCGAGCTGGCCTGGGTTACTTTTTGGGTTTCAGCAACCCAGCCGCCCCCCTCGCCTCCAACTCCAAGGGACTCTGAGCTGCCTCCACTCTGGGACGTGCCGAGACCTCCTCCCTCTGGATACTTCCAGGTCTTCCTTCCCAGTTCCGGGCTAATACCCCTCCTGCCCAATCCCGGGATTACCCGGGGCTATTTCGGACCAAGGATTAAGCAGGGACTGGATGGGGCGGGACTGCCCAGTCGTTCGGCCCCCTGGCCTGGTAGCCCACGGGCCCGCTTTCGGTTCACTGTCCCTTGAGTGCCGTGCACTGCCCCTCTCCGCTGAAGTCCAGGCGCCCATCTGGGGCAAGGCGCTGGACGTGGGGGGTTGGGGTTGGGGGCCTTTGGGTGATGCTGGGGTGAGTTTCCTGCATGCTCTGCGCCTGTGTACCTGTTCTGTTCCTGTGTCTTTGGGACTGCCTAGCCCAAGGAGAAAAAACTGTGTGTGTTGGGGAGGGGAGAGGTGATGGTCTGTAGCTTCAGGAAAGGTCTCCTGGGTGTGGGTAGAAATGATGGGGAAGAGTTAACCCTGACCCCAAAATCCTGCATGGGTGAGGGGTAGGGGAGGTGCTCCTCAGGAGTCCAGGTAAGGTCATCTGAGATCCCCTGTCTCCCCCACCGCAGGAGAGGCTCTGCCTCTCACACTGCTTCCTGGGCTCTGGTGGGCTTTGGAGGAGACTGATGTGAAGGTGGGGTCCTGGTATGGGTGAGCCTCCAGGCTCTGTGCCAGGCAGTGCCCTGTCCCCAACTCCTGCTTTCTGTTTGTCCTGGAAGAAGAGTGAGGCCTGTGGAGATGTTGTCACTGAGAAGGAATAGACTCCCTCCCAACTTCCTGTGCTCTGCCCTGGCTCCGATGTCTTTGAGACCCTCTTCATCTCTGGGTCCTTCCATAGTGGCCGTGGGTCAGCTGGTGTTACTTTCTGGGGCCTGCGTCCTTATCTCCCAGGCATGACTAAGAAAAGCTGGGGCTACTAGGTGAAGTCTTCAGCAGCTGAGGGAGGTAACACACCAGGGCAGGAATGAGAGCCCCAGTTTCACAGGAAACAGGGACACATACTATTGGCCAATGCCCCGTAGCACTGTCAGGGGCGATGGATTCTTTTTTCCCTTCAGAATCACCTGTGGTGACCAAGTGTGGGGATGGGAAGATTCCGAAAGGCCGTGAGCCCTGCCTGCTGCAGCGAATTGAATCCTCGCAGTGTTGCACCCCAGGTGGCCTTCGAGGCAGGGTTTGTCGCACCAGTCCCCAGCTCTGTGTCAGCCTGACTTCACTTAGTTGAGACACCGCTGGAGCCCATGATAGCACCCCGTTTAAGAGAGACGGTGGCAACACAGCCCCTACCTCAAGCTGTAGGTCAGGGGAGCTCATCAAACTTGAACGTGCACACCAAGTACCTGGGGATTGCACTAAAATGCAGATTCTGGCCACAGGTCTGGGGCAGGCTGGAGAGCCTGCATTTCTGATAAGCTCCTGGGAGAGTCCGGTGCTGCTGGCCCTGGACCACCTGCATATTACCAGGCCGTCTGAGATGCCATCTTCTTGCATCTGCTTTTTCCTTCACAGGAGACTCTCAGGGGGCCAGTGAGGTCTGGGTCACTGAGCCTGGGGGCAGTGAGCTGAGGGCTGCTTCCCCACACCTGGATTTGAGATAGCTACTGCTCATGTGCAGAGCAAGGTCGTTCATGCCTAAGGACATGGGGTAACCCACTCCCCTGAGAGCAGCCAGCTTTTATTAAGTGCCTTCTGTACACAAAGCCGTGAGTGGTGTGCATGGCGATGTGAAAGGAAGAGCAGAGAAGAGAGGAAATGCATACAACTCTGCTTGGAGAAAGCCACATGGGCAGACAAGCTGGGTCTGGTGGCCAGCTTGGCACTTGCTGGCAGGTGATCATCACACCACCTGGGCCCACAAAACAGGGATGATCAATAGCTGCCTCCCATACTTTCTCTGAGGGGTAAGTGAAGGTAATGGGTGTCGAGGGAACTGGAACGCAGGTGCTTCATGCATTTCAGATTCTTCCCTTGTCAATCAGTTTCTCGTTTCTTTTGGGCCAAGTGAGCACAGACAGGAGGCGAGTGAACTTCCTGACAACCTGGAGATACCTCTGGGGGCCTGGTGCAGGAGGCTTGGAGTGGGGACTATGGCACCATGAAGAACCGCTGTCCAGAAGGTGGGGTGGGGTTGGGGTTGATCATCCGTGACTGAAACAGGAACATCTGTGCATGAGCCCACCAAGGTGACAGGCAGCCCCCAATCAGGCACTGCCAGTGCCCTCTCCTAGGCCCTGCTGCCTACAGACAGGTGCCCTTGTAGGTCAGGATCCAGGGAGCATGCCTTTGATCATATTGGGCTATTGAATTCATTTCCAGTATTTAGCGGGCTACATTCTAGTGATGTTTCTGGAACTGCCCCCCTCCCACTAGGGGCTTAGACACGAGAGGTGCTCAGTAGATACACTATGGTCAAGGCAGTAGGGAGTGACCGGTTAGGAGCACTGTAGAAAGAGACATTCTGTAGAAAGTCAGCGAGAGCTTTAGCCGGCACAGCTGCTTAAGGAACATACAGAAGCAAACTTCCGGGAAGCAGGGCGAGCGTGTCACAGCCACACGCCCCGAGGACACCCGCTTGAGTGCGGGCCCCGCTCCAGGTCTTTGCATGGGTCAGCTCGTCAGGGTCACTTCACTGCCGTGAGGCAGGAGTGCTCTGATTTCACAGACGTGGAGATGGAAGCTCAGAAGGTTCTGTGAATTGCGCACGGCCTCCCACCTCACTAGTGGGAGACTCACCAGGGGCGAGACTCAGGTGGTGGAGCAGTAGTCCCCGCTCACTAGTCCACCTACTATGCTGAGAAGTGATCAGATGACCTCCCAGGGTCCTGGTTGACTCCCAGGCCCTAGTGTTGGAGGAATCCCATGGTGCATGGCTTTTGTCTTGCCACGTGGGACGTTGTTCCCAAGGCCAGGCCCTGGCTTCACTTGAGGTAGCCGTGTGTAGGGCAGGGACTGAACCAGTGACCCCTTCTAGACTTTGATCCTTCGAAGTTTCTGACAGAAGTAGATAGTGGCCTACAGAGGCCACAGGGAAGGACTCTGTGGAGCAACCTCCCTCGCTGTCTCCTGCCCTCCAGCCCTCAAGCGCTGTCACGTCACTCAGAGATAATTTTCTGAAGTTCTGAGGTGGTGACTCACTCTGGGAGAGGTTGCCGGTGGTATTCAGTCTCTGCTGACTTACCAAATCAGCTCTCTTCCTGGGTCTGTGGTGACATTGACTGTGGCGATGGCACCAGCTTGGTGCAGAGCTCAATGATGGCCAGTGGAGAGGGCCTGGCCAACGTGATGGTGCAAGAAGCTGTCCTTCGGAGGGTCCTGGCCCTCGAAAGCGTGTTACTCTTCAGAACAGCTGGGAAGTACTGAACCTGTGGTCCAGGGTCTGAGGACGTGGGAGCCCTTACATCCCCGCCTCCTTGTGCCCTTCTTACCGAAGAGTGGGGCTGTGCATAGGCCACGAGAAGCTGGTCTGTGAGGGAGGCAAAGCAGATACTGTGTTCATATTTTCATGAAATGATGATCTTGTTCTAGCCAAGATAAAGCCCAGTATCCAAGGCCGAGAGGGTGTCCCTCAGCCGGGGATGAGATGCAACATGCTCTTGGAGGCTTGTCCTGCGTGGACAAAATGTATTCAGCTCCAAGGGAGTAGGTCGAGCAGTTCTTGTTTTTCCAGCAGATGGTAGAATCCACAGAAAGATGAGAGTATTTCTCCTAGCCATCTGACAAGCTGAGGAAATTATTATTTTACAACCTGGAAAATAAATCATGAAATACTTCTTTATCTACTAGCTCAGGCTGAGAAAAGCAGGGAGCAGGGCTGTGAGAAATGAACTAAAGACCTCCCGTTTCCTGCGTGTGGTCCCCCCCCCCCACACCCCCCACCCCCCACCTTGCGGGCTGGAGCCGTGGAGCCTGAGGAGGTCTGGGGGCTGTGCCACCATGGGGGGCAGTGTGAGCTGAATGCCTGGATCCTATGAAGAGTCCCAGAGTTGTGAGTTTGGGCCGTCAGCATTTTTTGTCAGCTGGGTGGCTATGTGTCAGCTGTTTTCTTTAAGAAATTGTTTTGACGGCTGATTGTGTTTCTTGTTCCTTGCTTTCTGTCTGTAAGAAAAAGCAGCGCTTTGCCCGACTTGGGAAGGGCGGTGGTCTGAGCTCCTCCTGGTGCTACATGGTGACTGCCGCAGAGCCGCTGGAAGAGCCGTGTGGACAGCCAGGGTCTGGGGAGAACCGGGGTGGGGGAGTGGGCTGGCCTAGTTGAAACTGGCAGAAGCTGCAGATGATGCCGTGAGGCAGTCCAGGGCCACACTGCTGGCCTAGAAATTCTGTGGGCCTTGAACTTGCCACTCCTTCCCAGTGTGGACGTGGGCTGGGCTGAAGCTGAAGTTGCCCCAGCTGTGAACCAGGCTTGGCTGAGTGACAGCACTGATGGGAATTCTGAGCCTTTGGAGGCTGAGCCCTGGCCCCTCTGCGGGCTGTTATTTCTGCAGGACTCTGCAGACCACTTACTACAAATGCTCAGTCCTGTTTTGATTGGTAAAGAGCCACAACCCTGAGTTTTGCAAATGCCTTCCCTGACCCCGACTGTCCTGGCCTTGCTCTGGGGACCTTCCAGGCCACCCGATGACTGACACCTGAGCAGTTAAGCCCTGCCCCAGCTGTGTGTTTGCAGGGTCCCCTGCTGCCTGAGCCACTTCCCGGCAGTGTGGACTTCTCAAGTAAGACCCGGTGTCGCCCTTGGCTCCCTGAGGCCAAGGTCCCCACGTAAAATGGAGAGGGCCCCTTCTTTTCAGGGAGAGCGGGTAGAGGACTTGCGTGGGGTGCCTGGTATTCTAGGACACAGTGAATGGTAGCTCCACCCAGAAATAGCTAGGGTATTGAGAGTATGTTTGAGGATTGTTTTTCTCCAGTGCTTTTTATGAACACTTTCGAACATAGGGAAAAGTTGAAAGAACTGTGCGTGGTGGAGCACCCCCGGGTCCCATGATGAAGGCCTGGCAATATCTGCTTTATTACACGCCTGTCCATCCTTGAGGGCGTTCGGGTCCACATCGATGTGGATGGGGGAGGCCAGTGTTCATGGGGTGCCTGTTGTGCCCCAGGAGCCAGGCTGAGCACTGCACACACACTGTCTCCATGTCCATGTGGTCACTGTTCCTGGACGGTGCACAGCTGACTGTTGTCCCTGATCAGGCCAGCTGCCCCAGTGCCTCTCCTTAGACAGACGTGACAGGGACACAGGCCTGACACAGAAGGTTGCACAGACAATTGGGCCAGGATAGGAAGTGAGATCAAGTGGGGTGCAGCCCAGAGCGGGAAGAGGATGACACCCTCAGGCATCCACAGAGGCTTCCTGGAGGAGGTGACATCGGAGCCAGGACTCAAAGAACAAGGGGAGGGAGAGGAGGGCACCAAAGCTGGCAAAGCAGCACCTGGGAAGGCTGGGCGCGAAGGCGTGTGGCGTCGGCAGGTGCTGGTGCTGTCGTGGTCGCGCTAGGCCTGTGGGCAGGGCTGACGGGCCAGACAAGGCCCAGGCAGGCCCGGACCAGCCCGGGGGGCTTGCTTAGAGCCCGTATTTCAGCCTTGGGGACAGGGTGGTGCGCGGGACTGGCTCACCCTTTGCAGCTGTGCTTCGTCCCATTCCTGATTGTGGTGTGTCCGGGTTTCCTTCTTGGAGGGCAAGGGTCACAGAGGAACGAGGACAGAAATCCTGGGTTTTTTGGACCAAAACTTAAAGCAGTTCGATTATAACCAAACCACAGTGATAGGTTGAACCAACTTCAGTGCCGTGTGCTGAGCACGTTCTCCTCAGGGTGTCCGCGGACACCCTGACTGTTACCGTTCCATTTTGCAGCTGTGAGAACTGAGGCTCAGAGAGGTTAAGCGATTTGCCTGTAGTCGCCTAATGGCAGAGGCAGAATTCGCACCCACGCATGTGCCGCTGTAGCCCATGCCGTTCACCAGCACACCGTGCTGCTTCAGCGGTGTTTAAGATGTTTTGTGAAATCTTAGGAACCATTTCTGGATGTGCTTTGATCAGCTCACCCAGACTTTGGGCTCAGGAACCAGAATTAACTGTAGCACCGTGACCCACTCAAGCGAGCTGTGGTTTTTCCCCGTGAACTTCACATTTGACCTCTCACCCCCGGGGTCATGTCGGAGAAGTTACTTTTACATCCAGGTTGTACAACGGACAGTTGTGCCCCACAGCCCTCTGCTTCTTCCGCTCTCAGCTCACTGCTGGGAGGGACACACACAGACGCGGCAGAGCAGAGCTGCAGGGAGAAGCAGAGGGAGACCAAGGGACAGAGGGAGGCCGAGGGACAGAGGGAGGCCGAGGGACAGAGGGAGGCCGAGGGAGGCAGAGACTGAGAGGTGTGCAGCAACTGCATGTGTGGGACCTGTCCGCCTCTGCCTTCCTTTTCTCTCGCGTGTGTTGAATTAGTAATAGATTTATTCATTTGCTCATTTGCCTAACTAGCAAGCACTTGTCATGCCCTGAAGTGCCAGTGGTCAGCCAAGGGATGCTGCAGCAGGGAGAGGCCAGGGTCAGCTCTCAGGGGAATGCCAGTTCGGTGGAAAGGGGAGAAGCAGGTGCCACGCACCCACCAGAAAATGTCTTTGCCGCACGTTTTGGAGGTATCTGCAGGTTGGTGTTGAGGCTAACGAGAATCATTGGAGGAATCGGGTGAAAGCAAGACTAAGACCCCGGCCTAGGGCAGGAGTGCAGGCAAGGGGGCGTGCTTTTACTGCTTGCTCCCTGTCCCGCCCCTTCTCTCGTGTCCTGCGTGTGCCTGCTGCCCTTGTGTCCTCAGTCAAGTGCTTGTACAGCAAACCACATGCCCTTACAGGCAGGAAAGGGGTCTGCTGATGACTCTGTTTTAATTTAAAAACCAAGTTGAGTTTTAAAAGAGAAATTGTGATGGGCAGTGAGGTAGGGGTTTGGAAATAAAGCCAGAACCTGGAGAACCGAAGAGTGTCATCTCTTCTGCTGGGCTCACGGAGTGGCCCCTGAAGGGAGGGGACCTGGGAGCCAGGCTTGCCGGGGGTCTCCTGGCCCATTCGTCTTACGAAGCCAGGCTCAGCAACGGAGGCCCGGGGCTTAGGGCTGTTTATATCCACTCCAGCAAGTCTTTGGATCTCGATGGTCCTGTGCAAAGCCCGTGTCATGGTGGCTTTTGCCTGCTGGTGCCCCAAGTCGACAGGCGCTGGGATGAGGACTGACTCCAGAGAGTGACGGGGCCAGCAGAACCTCCTTGTCCGCATCCTGGCGCAGAGAGGCTGGGAGCTCTGCCGGTGTCACTGGCCAGCGAGCCCCGAGCCCTGTGCTCCTGGCTCTTGTTGGCTGTTTCTCTGCCCTGAGGGCCAGGGTGAGGCTGGCCGGGCAGAGGCAATAGATGAGCACTTGCTATGTGCCAGGCACTTGTTTTTATAAAGGAGGGTTGTTTGTTTTTCAAAATTGTGGTAAATACGAAATACCACAAAATTGACCAATTTAACCATTTTTAAGTGTCCAGTTCCGTGGCATGTGTGTAGCCGTCACCACCATCCGTCTCTAGATCACCTTCACCTTCCCAAACGGAAGCTCCGTCCCCACTCCCCTCCCCCAGCCCCTGGCACCCCGTCTCCTTTCTGTCTCTGTGGCTGACTGCTCCAGGGACCTCAGATGGGTGGAATCACAGGATGTGTCCGGTCGTGTCTGGCTTATTTCACTGAGCATCACGCCCTCCTGGTCCATTCATGTCAGCGTGTGCCAGAATCTCCCCTTGTTAAGGCTGAATCACGTTCCTTTGTGTGGGTAGGCCACCTTCTGTCCGTCTACTCGTCTGTCCGTGGGCACGGGGTCACTCTCCCCTCTTGACTGCTGTGAATAATGAGCATGGGTGTGCGAACATCTCTGTGAAGCCCTGTTTTCAGTGAGTTTGGGTGTCTACCCAGCGGTGGGATTGTTGCATAGATGGTGATGTGCCAGAGACTTACATTCAGGAACTCAGTCCTCACATAACTCGCCGGAGTAGGTGTTAGTGCCTCTGTTTGACGGATGAGAAAACTGAGACAGAGGAGTGGTGGAGCCACCACACTACCATTCCGTGGCCTGCTCCCTCCTTTCCTTTTGGGGGTCTCTGCTCAGAAGGTCTCTGGTCAGGGCCTTCCCTGACCGCCCACTGTGAGGTGCGTGCTCTCGCTGCCATCCCCTCCCCACTGGGTCTCCTCCTCAGCACAAGCCCCTGCACAGCATGTACGTGCTTACCAGCAGCCTCCCCACCAGATGTGGCTGTACGAGGACAGGATTTTGTCGTTTTGCTCACTCTTGAAGCCCCAGCCCCTGGCACGCAGTGGGCCCTCGGGAAGTGCTGCTTGAGTGACCAACTGACTGGGTGTCCTCTCATTTTCCTGCTGGTTCCGCTCAGTCTCAACCCTACCCGGCCAGCTGTGTCCCCACAGGGAGCTCTTTCTCCCGTCCTGCTCAGCCCCGCGCTCAGGGCTGACAGTGATGAGTGTCCCTCCACCCTTCAGTTACTAACTTGGATCCCGAGGGGCTCTTGCTGCTGCTCCCCACCCAGGAGTGCTGTCTGGTGTTGGGACTTCCCGGGCACAGCGACCCCAGCCACAGTGTGCAGGCGCCCCTCGCCACCCACACTGCACCGTGACTGTGGCTGCAGCCTCACCCTCCTTCTTACCACCCCTCTTGTGCAGGGCTGAGGCGGGATGAGTCACTCACAATCACAGGCATGGTGCATTTGTCGTCACTGCCCAACCAAGGCCTTCCTCCACCTTTATCCATTCATTACTGCCCTGATTCCACGTCCAACCCGTTCCCCACCCCCCATCCCTGGCTTTTCCAGGTCCTTGTGCCTCTGTGTCCTCCCTCAGCCCGTGGAAACATTTGCATACATGGCTCATTGCGGGAAGGTCCCCTCTGTGACCACCACTCCCTCAGCTGCCACCAGGGCTGGCCCCTTAGCTCACAGGCCTCCCCCAGCGAGGCTCCCAGCTCACACTCCCACCCCAGGCAGCAGTGACCTGTGGTGCAGGACATCTCCGGCGAGTTCGCTCTCCAGACCCTGTGGACCGGCACGAACAGGCCTTCTGTAAGCTCTTGCCTGCCCCGCCTCTCCTGCAGGCTCCCCTCAGTTCGCCACTGCCTCTGCTGCTAGAAACCTGCCCAGAGCCACCGTGTCTTTCTTCCCTGGGTCACGCAGCTCTGCACTTTCAAGGTGTCGGACGACACGCATGTGCACTCAGCTGGTTGCTTCTCCCTGATCGGAATCTTCTGGGGGTGGGGAGTGTGGTGTCTTCTGCGACCCACCGTCCACTCCCTGGGGGATGGACTCCCAGGCTCCCTCCACTACAGTGAGCGGCATCCTTCTGTGTGTAACCCCAGGGACCTGCATGAACGTTCCCTTGGGGTGGACACCCAAGGGGAACTGCTGCTCACAGGGGGACACTCCCCTGAGAAGGGTGGGATCGTCCTTCAGAAAGGTGGCCCCGGACTCCACTGCCACAGCAGTAGGGCCCTGCCTCCATGTCCGTGCCTGTGCTGGGCGGTCATCATCCATGGCGTTTAGCTGCTTCTCACACCCTTCCCAGCTTTAAAGCTCTTTTCGGGGGTACCCCTGCTTCACCTCTTGTCTGCAGGTCAGTGACTTAGCCCAGATGTCACCTCCTCTGGTGGCCCCTCCAGCCCTCAGCAGGCCTGGGCTCACTCATTGTTTTGGTGCATTTTTTGGGGGATCTGACTGGCTACCAGGTTCTGTACTGTTGCCTGGGTCCCCCTGTCCCAGAGAGCTTACATTCCGGTGCGTGTGGGAGGGACAGGCACTAAAGAGAGAAGCAGGTCAGTGTGGGCTGAAATGTGCAGCAGAGGTGGGCGCTGGACAGAAGCACCGAGCAGGACAAGGAGGCGGAGAGTGATGAGTGCAGTTTTAGTCAGTGTGGTCGGGGGCGCACTTGAGCAGAGACGGTGGAAGCTGAGGCGGGGAGAGACGTGGGGGCCAGGTGGTCCCCACTGCTCTCAGCAGCTGGCTGCCGGGGACCAGGGCCTGCCCACTGTGGGGGCTCCTTGCAGCCACCACACAGCCTTGTTCTGCCACATGCTTGCTCAGCCCAGAGGATGTCCCCTCCTTGGCTTTGAGCCTCCTCCCCTAGGAGGCCTCCTCGTCCGGCCCTGTCCCCCGGTCACAAAGCAGTGTGATTGTTGGTTTCCATGCCCATGTCACTCACCTGGAGGATCTTGGGGTCAGAGTTAAGGTCAAGGTTGAGCCTGGCACAGAATAGGGACCTGAGCTGGACATTAGGACAGAGGCAGCTGTGGGTTGGGTGGACATGAGATAGAGACGCCCCTCCAGGCCTGTGGCGTCCATGTGGTGCTGCCCTTGAGAGCTGGGCTTTTCGTGCCTTCGCACCCGTTTTGACCAAAAACGGTCACTCAGTGAAAAATCAGAGAGCGGGTCTTGCCCCTTTATCAGTGGCCGTCAGCCAGGGTGTTGTGGGCAGAAGCCCGTTGTGGCTGATGGCCGCTTTCCCATGTGAACCTGGGTCGCTGTAGGTCTGTCACCCCTGCACAGGCTCTCCTCTCGAGTGTCCGCCCTGGGGACTCAGCAGCCTGTCCCTTTCCGTGGCTTCCAAGTGGCAGAAAACGTCAGTCCAGAGAACACAGTTAACTAACAGGATGCACACTGAGGCTTCTGGGCTAAGGATTACAGCTTTCCTTCCCTCTGCTTCTGTCCCCCTCCCCCCTCGCGCCCCTCTATTTTGGCTCTCTTTGGCTCTCTCCACTGTGTCTCCCGCAGGGTGGGGCCCAGGCTGCTTCCTGAGATGTGGCACCCAGTTTTGTTGCTGGCAGGGCAACTTATGCTGAACTCGGTGCGTGCTGTGCAGAGGTCCCCCTGCCAGAAAGACCGCTCCAGTTTGTCACATTCTGAAAGCACGTGTGCTCAAGTGCAGACAGCATCGAATCCTGGTATGTGAGTCACGTTGTGAGTAACCGTGTGCAGAAACTCCTCCTGGTGAGCACTGGACATGGAGCCTGTCGACCGCCTCCTGGGCGGTCTCAGCTGGACAGTGGTCTCTGGCTTGTCCCTCAGAGGGGCACTAGGTGCAGGTGAGTGATGGGGTTTTCCACTGGAGGGAAGCAGCAGAGGTGGGCTGGGACACCCATGGACCTGAGGAGTGGCGAGTATTGAATGGCAGCAGAAGAGTGTGGGGGGTCTTCTGCGTCGTCAGAAGTAAAGCAGCTGCGGCTGAAACATCCCGCTCATCCACAGCCTCCGAGCCCAGGCGTGCTTCCCCGACTCCCCGCTAAGACAATCAGGTGACAGCTAACATCTGCCCAGCCCACTGTGGGTTGGCTGACCGCTCACTACAGTCTGCACTATTTATCAAGCCCCCACTCTGTGCCAGGTCCTGTTCCGGGGAAAACGGCGTGTGCCGGTGCCTGCGTGGCCGAGGGTAGTGGAGTGAGGCAGGGAGGGTTGGCAGGGCCTGGGGAGCAGCGACTTCGCCCTGGTTGCTGTGGAGCTATGAGGTCCAAGGCGTGGGTGCTCCTTTTAGAGGACCTCCCTGGCTGTGGCGGAGACCCCCATGGGGAGGCACGGTGGGGGCCGCAGTCTCGGCCCAGGAGAGATGGTGGTCTTGGGTGCGTAGGTGGGGTGGAGGTGGTCAGAGCCCATATTTGGGGGCTGTTTTGAGACAAAGTCCACAAGACTCACAGAAGGGTTCGGGGGTACAGTTGTGGAATCACAGAAGACCCCCAGGTTTCTGGCTTGAGAGCTATTTCTGGCAGGTGGGGGGTGGGGTGCACTCCAGAAGGAGTTGATGTGGGGTGTCCAGTTTCCCTCTTGGCTGTGCTGCTCTCTCGCTGGATTTCCCTGCCTCTGTCATCTTCTCAAAGTTTTTCCAAAATTGACTTTACTTTTTAGAGCACTTTAGGTTTGTAGAGAAATTCGGCAGTGAGCAAAGAGAAGTCCCACGGGCTCCCTGCACCCTCCGGTTTCCTGCTCTCAGCGTTCTGCGTCAAGGCGGCGCATGCGCCGCAGCTGAGGGGCCAGCACGCTGCGCGGTCAGCGACTGAGGTCTGCAGCGCGGGAGGGCTCACCCCCGGCGCCCTGCGTCCTGTGGGTGGGACAACTGTGGGACTGTGTGTCCGTCATTGTGGTGTCGCGCTGAGTGGCTTCGCTGCCCGGAAGCCGTCTGTGCTGCGCTGTGCACCCTGCCCTCCCCAGCCCGTCAGCACGGGTGGCTCTGGTTTGTTTTGTCCTCACTGTCTCTCTGGTTTTGCCTCTTCCGGAACTTCTGTAGTTGGGACTAGACGGTGTGCAGCCTTTTCAGATTGGCCTCTTTGACTTAGTGATGGGAATTTAAGATTCCTCCGTGCATTTTCATGGCGTGGTAGTTCATTTCTTTTTAGTTCTGATATTCCACTGTCTGGGTGTGATACTTCATTTATCCATTCACCTGCTGACGGGCGTTCTGGTTGCTTCCAAGGTTTGGCAGCCATGAAAAAAGCTGCTGTAACACCCATGTGCAGGTTTTTTGTGGGCAAAAGTTTTTTTAGCTCCTTTGGGTAAATACCAGGGAGCAGAATTTCTGGGTCATACGGAGAGTGTGCGTGGTTTTGTAAGAAATCGGCAAGCTGTCCCCGACGTGACAGCGCCGTCTGCATTCCTGAAGTCCTGCATTTTGAAGGTGCGGTGGATTCAGAGAACTTCTCAGGCCTGAGCACACGCCCTCCACCCACGCCCTGACCCTGTTTCCCCGCTGTCTCCGTCCCGGTGACCAAAAGCCATGGTCTCACGTGAGCACAGACAAGGACACGCCCCTGAAATCCCTGGATTCCCCTGGACCACACTGGCTGGGAGCAGGGGGAAGGGAAGCTCGATGAGCTCCGGTGTGGCTTTGGTCTAGTTTGGGAGCCGATGTGCTGGCCCAGTTAACGCCTGTGTAAGGCATAGCATGGGACCCGCGGTGTGGTTGCTCCACGAGGTCCGAGAAACGGGCGGGGTGTCCGAGGAAACGCCTAGCCTCGCCGAAGTGTGTCTTCTGTCGCATGTCTCTGTCTGTGTGTCTCTTACACACATTCACAGGGGAGGTGTCTCGTGGACAGCTCACATGTAAATTTCACGTGAGACTGAACCTGAGGGGGTGTTGTCCCAGGTTCCCAGCCGCTGGGGGTTGTGCCTTCGAGTGCAGAGCGTCAGCAATCTTCTTATGAGCTGTGTCGTCCCCACGTTACAGAGCAGAAAGCCGGTCACCGAGAGGTTCGGGCACCACCTGGCAGCACACAGTGGGCTGGCTGGGGTCTTGTGCAGAGCACCAGTGTTGCAGCGGTGCTGGCTTTGGGGAGCAGGGCAGAGCAAGCGGCCACCTCTGTGGTGGCAGGTGGGGCTCTTTCAGCTCCTGCAGCTCTTGACACTGAGGTTGCCTTTCCGGCCTGCCCCGTCCCCACGGTTCTCTGTCACCTCTGCGTGCTCTGCTTCTCCCCATTGCCTTTACCATCTGACATGCCTCATAGCGTGTCTCTTGGATGTTGTTCCTGGCCCATGTTCTGTTTTCCTACCGTGGACTGGCTCCCTGAGGGATGGGCTTCCTTCTAACTCACAGGGCCTGGCCATAGCCAGTACCTGGTGACTGTTTACCGAGGGAACTACCCTGGACTCTGTGCTGGGTTGCTGAGGTCAGCTCATTGAGCACAGAGCCCCAGCAATACCGGTCTTTCCCCCAAGCACTGAGAAAGTGCAGGGTCACCAACCCGCCCAAGCGCTCCTGCTCGGTGGCCCGAGACAAGTCCCTGTGCCTGCCTCTGCGTCTGTTCGCCCACCGGCCCAGTGGGGGTAAGGATGGGACTAGTGTCCTGGTTATGACAGGAGCTGGCGTGTGGGAGACACTTGAATTTATGAAACAATTATGATGATGTAATAGTATGTGATGTATAATTGTATAATGTGATTAAATAAGAAACAGATTTTCTTATTGTGGTGAAATGCCCATAACATAAGGCATACTGTTCTAGCCGTTTTTTTCAGTGTACGCACAGTGGAATTGAGTGCACTCACGGTGTTGTGCCACCGTCACCGCCATCCCTCTCTGGAACCCTTAGATCTTAACCTGACACTCAGTACCCATTAAACAGACATTATTATATCTTGTATTGTAATAGTCCTCCATTATTTTGTTTCCTGAGGCAACTTTAGCTAAGGGTCTTCCTGTTTAAGAAAAGAATTTCTCAATCTTGGCACCATAGGCACTTTGGACCAAATCCGTCCCTGCTCTGGGATTTGTCCTCTGCACTAGAGGGTGCTGAGCGGCATCTCTGTTGCCCACCCTGCTAGGTGACAGCAGCAGGCCCGCAGGCAGGTACAGAGTTGCAGGTGTGGGGGGCGAACAGGTCTACAGGTCTGGTGCACAGCACGGTGACTGTATTTAGTACCACTGTATTGAACACTGCACATGTGCTAAGAAAATAGATTTCAGGTTTTTATTAAAAATGTATATAAAACGAACAAACAATTTTTCTGCACATTGCCCAGTGCTCCCTGGGTTGGATTGGAAATTGCCTTTGTTTGGCAACTACCATGAAGAGTTTGAAGCTACTTGGAAAACCAGACATCCCATTTTGGGGGATCAAATCAATCATTGAAACACTGAAGATTTTTAACTCACCAAGAAGAGCCCCTTCTTTTTTTTTTAAGATTTTATTTTTTATAGAGAGGAAGGGAGAAAGAGGGAGAGAAACATCAGTGTGTGGTTGCCTGTCGTGCTCCCCCTGTGTGGGACCCAGCCCGCCACCCAGGCATGTACCCCGACTGGGAATCGAACCGGCGACCCTTTGATCCTCAGGCCAACACTCAACCGCTGAGCCACATCAGCCAGGGCAGAAGAGCCCCTTCTTAATGCTTAGGTCCCCAAACCATCTGTCCCTTTGAACAGACTTTCTCCTACATTAGCTGAAGCTTTTCACCTTGAGGAAACCATAGACTGAGATGGCATATTGGCCGATGGAGCTATTTGAATTCCTGTACAAATTCTGCCTTTGAAATACCAACACAGGCTCTGTGTATGGGTGGGCCAGCCCCCATCCACCCCCCATCCGCATTGCCCCCAGATGGAGTGGCCCTCTCTGGACCACCGCCACACCAGGGACAGGCAGGCCAGACAGGTGTGCCTCCCTCCAGCCTGCCTGCTCTCTGATGAAACTCACCCTGCCCCTGGTCCGTTCCTTCCTTGGTACCAGAAAATTGGCCTTTAATTGAAACAAATGCAGCTTCTGGAGCTGCTGGACATGGAGGTTTGGCAAAGCCCTTGCCCAGGTTTCTGAAGTGCATCAGCTCTCCGGGCCCGGTTTCTCCGCTTGTTCTGGGTAATTGAGAGTGGAGCGGGCTTGAGGGCTGCACGAGCGTGGCGTGCCACGTGGAACTCCTCTGGGATGTGGCGTCATCTGGAGAAAGCCCTGTGGCGTTGTGAAGGGACTTGGCTTCAGAGCTAAGCAGGCTGCACAGGGAAAGTCTGCAGCCTGGGAAAGCCGCCGGCTCTGGGGTCAGTGTCCCTGTCTCTAATGTGAGGCAAGCAGGAGTTGCCCAGGATGGCCCAGCAGAGCCCATGGGAGCACTTCTGTATGTGAGGTCAGTCCAAGCTGCCAGGACCTTCACCTGAGTGGATGGAGGGAGAAGAAGGAGAGTTTGTGGTCATTGTTAGCAGAGGGGTGTCATGAAGTACGGGCTCTCTGAGCGAGCGTGTGCTTTACTCACCCCTCGTGCCTCCCATGGCACAGGGCTGGAGGCTTCCTTCCTGGCCCCCAGCGGGAGTTTGGTGTCCTGCAGTGCCACCTCTGTTTTTTCCCTCTTGCTGTTGTATCTCACAAGCACCTTTTTTCAGAGGGACTTGGACAGCCTCTGCTCAGAACCACTGCAGGCTCTGTGGAGCCCAGGAGAGGGTGGTGGGGCTGTGGGGCAGGGTCTACATCACCCCAGGGCACAGCCAGGTGTTTCCATCTCTTTGTTCCTCCAGGCTCTCCATGATGCTGGGCCTCCACTTGCCCATCAGGGGCACAGGGTCCGTGTTTGCTGAGCATGCGAACGCGAAGGCCGGGGGCGTGCTTCGGCGCAGGCACATTAGGACTGGGAGAAGAATGAACACAAGCAGCCCGCAGCCCAAAACCCGGTCGGCCCTATAGGTGGGCACGGAGTGCACAGCCAGATGCAGCCCCTCCTTCAGATGAAGCTGAGACTCGGACTGCAGCCTGGCGTTGGACCGCTGCTGTGGTCCCTTGGATCACCAGGTGGCGGGAGGCTTATGAGTGCCTCAGTCCGGTGTTGGGGTGGTGTTCCATTTCCAGGGTTCCAGGGCCGAGCCGTTCAACATGGGAAGGCACAGGTGTTGGGTTACCACTCAGTCCAATATATCCTGGTCTTTTATTCCCCGTCACTTAGCTCTTGTGCTGCAGCCCAGCTCTGGGAGACTGCATTCCCCTCCCCCACCCTCCTGCCCCACAATAATCCCTCCAGAAAATTAGATTATTGATACTTCAGAAATAGAGTTCCTTAAGGGTATCATTACATTTATTGCCCTGTGTGCACTTCCGTTTTTGCCTTTTATGAATCAAATGCTGACTGTTCCTTGTCTAATATTTTGATGGATGGACTTTCAATGAAAATGGTGCTCAATTCAGTTTTCTCGATGGCAGCATCGAAACGTGCTGGTAATAAAGTGGCACGTGAGAGGCTCCATTTGACCTCAGTATGAGTGCACATCCTTCCTCCTCGGTGTCACCGCACCACCCATAACCACCGTCCAAGCTGAGCTGGACAGAGCTGCATGTGACCCTGTCTTGGAGGAGTCAGCTGTCCAAGGTGGCATGGCCCTTCTCTGGACACTCGAGCACTCCCCACGGGATCTGACATTCTGGGTTGGAATCCTGAGACGTCCACTCACAGTGTTAGCTTCTGGGCCCCTTGGCAAGTGTCCCTCTCTGCGCCTCAGTGTGCACGTCTGTAAAATGGGGAGTAGCAATGGTGCACACCTCACAGGATTGTTTGGGGCCTAAGTGAGTTAATATTTACAAAGCACTAAAAATAATACCTGGTCTACAGTGCACACTGGGTTTTGTGTTTGCTGCTGCTATGCTTATTAAGCTATGAGCTACTGAGGTCTGAAAGCCCCCTTTCTGGGGCGTTATGGTCTCAGCACTCAGCACTGAGGGGGTGCCTTTGCTGAATCTCCTGCCTGGCTTCTAATGCTGGCATGAGGTACAGGAGTGGTTGCTCAAGAGCCGGCAAGGTCGCTGTCGCTTGGCCCCGTGGTGAGGAATCGTTTGCAGTCCTTATCAGGACCTTTATCTTCCACACCCAGGCTCCAGCTCTGATCTGGTCTATTTTACCCTTTCATTAGCTCATGTATGAACACTGTGGCTTCTCTCCTCTGGCTCCTGTCTGTGCTGGTCGACTTCTTGGGGAGCTCCCTGGGATTCGTAGCAACATTTAAAACATTCCTGAATGCTTATGCTCTTTCAGCAAACATTATTTATTCGTTCAATAATGGATGTTTAGTGAGCATCTAGTACATGTGCCAGGCGTTACTCCAGTTGCTGAGCAGTTGCAGTAGTATACAAAGTAAGAAAATTTCTGTCTTCATGGGCTTACAGTTTAATGGAGAGAAACAGGTGATAATTGAGGTAAATATGGACGGTATTTAGTGTGTCAGACAGGAAATACGATTAGGAGAAAAGAGGAAGAGGCAGGGAGAGCTGGGGGCTGGGGGTAGGATATTGTTGGCATTTTAGATCGACTGATCAGCAAAGACCTGAAGGAAATGAGGAAGTGAGCTACATGCGTATTTGGGGAGAGCAAGCCTGGCACAGGGCACAGCTAGTGCAAAGGCCCTGAGGCAGGTGTGCACCTGGCATCTGGTTGGAGGCACGGCAAGGAGGCTGCTGTGGCTGAGGATGAGGGACAGTGAGAGGGGGAGGGAGTGAGGACGCAGAGGTTAAGGGAGGGATAGTGCACTTGGGGTTCTGCAGGACTCTCTGCTTTTACCCCAGGGAGGGGACAGCCATGGACGTTTCTGAGCAAGGAGCCATGATCTGGATCTGGATCACTTTGGATGCTGTCTGGGGCAGAGACTGAGGGAGGAGGGAGGGACATCCCCTCCATAATTGGCCCAAAGCAGAAGACCTAGCTTGTCTTCTTTGAGTCCACAGACCTTTTGCCCCCTGAAAGTGTTATGGAGGGGAGAGAGAGACCTGAGTCAGGAGGCACCCATCCTCTGCCTTGGTTCATATCTTGCTGGCAAAAGAATAATTCAATCAAGAGACAAACACATAGAGTGGAAAGGAAGTAGCAAGTTTATTTATGAAACTCACATAATCACAGAGCTGCAGGCAGGCACCTGGCAAGTCTAAATACCCCACATTTAGAGGAAAGAAAGTTGATAGTTTGTTAGTGAGTTAGTGAGTTTGTCCTACACCCTTGAGCCGAGGCTGCAAGTGGGTACTTAGGTAATCTAAGTACGCTGACTGTTGGGGTTCAGGGGTTATATACCTTAGTTAGCTTCTAGGTTCCCTCTCTCCCCCCTTCTAAATCTTGGGAATAATGTATAGCTACAAAGGCTTTCCTTCTCAGTTAGTAAGGATTCTTTGTCTTAGTGAAATTGTTACCGAGGCCCTGTTTCCTCTTCCTCCTGTGCAGTTCCTGCTTTGAGATGTTCAGAACACCAGGCAATCTTAGTGAGACTGTTACAGAGGCGCCTTTTCTCAGCATAGGCTCAAGGGCTCTCCCCTCCTTCTGTGCTGTTTTGCTTGTGATGCTTGGGACAGCCAGCAATCTTATCAATCCAAGCTCAGGACTGCTGAGTTAATTGATGAGACATGTCTTCCTTTTGCTTCCAGCCTCCTGTATTAAATTCTTTGTTGGGTTGTAATGGCAAGGGCCCTGCCTTTATTTCCCCTCTGGCTGCTCATTCCTAGCTGCTACTTAACAAAAGCGTGTGATAGGCCCTCGGGAAGGCCTAGAAGGAAACGGGCTACCTGTGCCTTGTGTGGCAGTGTGGAGCCATGCTGTGGAACAGTGCTTATGGCAGCAGCAGACAGGATGCATCTCCACATCACAGCAGAATCTGAGCACTTCAGACGTGGAGGGGCAGGGTTAGCTGAGAGGGATCTCGCTGCACAGATGGAGGAACGGAGCCCTACAGAGGCTAGCTTTCAGCCTGCAGGAACAGGGCTTGTTGGGGCGAAGCTGCCCTGGAAGCCTGGAAGTCTTCGCCCTGACCTGAGTGTATGGAGGTGGTGGTGCTGGTAACTGCTCCATCATGCTGCTCAGACCCAGTTCTGTGCTTGTGCCCTGCCCCTCCTATACTTGCTTCTCCTGTAACCTACGTGCTCCCACACTACCTTCTAGAATAATTTGCTGAGGTCACACAGTAAGAGCTGAGACTCACCCAAGGCTGACTGGCTCCTTCGTCCCTGGTTCCTATAGTCACCTAGGATGAAACCATAAGGGAATTCCCCAGAGGAAGTGTCCTTCCTTTCTTACAGCCATGCATTGAAGTCCCGCCCTCCGGCAGGTGGAGTTAGAGGCACAGGTGATTTCAGTGATGAGTGAGAGCTCCTGTTCACAGTGTGAGGTGGAGGGGGGCCTTTCTTAGAGGAGGGGGGAAGAGTCAGAGGTATGGACTTTGGGGTCAAAGCAGCTGGGTTCAACCCTAACTCTGTACTGACCGTCCACGTGACCTCCGGCAAATTACTTAATCTCACTGTGCTTCAGTTTCCTCATCTAAACATGGACATTATGAAAGTACAATACACTATATGCCAAGAAATTTGAAAACCTAGGTGAAATGGACAAATTTCTAGAAAAATATAATCTTCCAAAACTGAATGAAGAAGAAGCAGAAAGCCTGAACAGACCAATAACAGCTGATGAAATTGAAGCAGTCATCAAAAAGCTTCCAACACATAAAAGCCCTGGACCAGACAGCTTCACAGGAGAATTTTACAAAGCATTTAAGAAAGAGCTAACCCCCATCCTTCACAAATTAGTCCAAAAAAATTCAAGATGATGGAAGACTCCCAATCTCTTTTTATGAAGCCAGCATCATCCTAATCCCAAAACCAGATAAAGACACAACAAAGAAAGAAAACTTCAGGCCAATATCGCTGATGAACATAGAGGCTAAAATCCTTAACAAAATATTGGCAAACCACATTCAGCAATGCATTAAAGAGATCATACACCATGATCAAGTGGGATTCAGCCCAGGGATGCAAGGATGGTACAATATTCACAAATCAATAAACATAATACATCACATAAACAAAACAAAAGACAAAAATTACATGATCATATCAATAGATGCAGGAAAAGCATTTGATAAGGTACAGCACCCATTTATGATAAAAACACTTAGCAAAGTGGGAATAGAGGGAGCATTCCTCAACATATTAAAGGCCATATACGAGAGACCTACAGCCAACATCATACTCAATGGGCAAAAACTTAGAACTTTCCCACTAAGATCAGGAACAAGGCAAGGATGCCCACTTGCACCACTCCTATCCAACATAGTACTGGAAGTCCTAGCCACAGCAATCAGACAAGAAAAGGAAATAAAAGGCATCCAAATTGGAAAAGAGGAAGTAAAACTGTTATTGTTTGCAGATGACATGATAGTGTACATAGAAAATCCTACAGACTCCACCAAAAAACTACTCCACCTAATAAAGGAATCTGGCAAAACAGCAGGATACAAAGTCAATATTCAGAAATAAAAGACATTTTTGTACACCAACAGTGAAATATCAGAAACAGAAATCAGGAAAAAAAATCCCATTTGATATAGCAACAAGAAAAATAAAGTACCTAGGAATAAACCTAACCAAGGATGTAAAAGACCTATACTCAGAAAACTACACAACACTGAAGAAAGAAATTAAGGAAGAAACAAACAAATGGAAGCATGTACCATGTTCATGGATAGGAAGAATTAACATCACCAAAATGACCATGCTACCCAAAGCGATTTATAGATTCATTGCAATCCCTATTAAAGTACCAATGACATATTTCACAGGTATAGAACAAACATTTCAGATATTTATATGGAACCATAAAGGACCACAAATAGCTGCAGCAATTTTGAGAAAGAAGAACAAAGCAGGAGGGATCACAATACCTGATGTCAAACTGTATTACAAGGCCACTGTAATCAAAACAGCCTGGTACTGGCATAAGAACAGACACACAGACCAATGGAACAGAACAGAGAGCCCAGAAATAAACCCGAGTCTCTATGGTCAATTAATATTTGACAAAGGGGGAAGAAGCATACGATGGAGTAAAAATAGCCTCTTCAACAAATGGTGTTGGGAGAGCTGGACAGCTACATGCAAAAACATGAAACTCGACCACCAACTTACACCACACACAAAAATAAATGCAAGGTAGATAAAAGACTTAAATATAAGTCGTGACACCATAAAAGTCCTAGAAGAAAACATTGGCAGGAAAATCTCAGACATTCCACGCAGCAACATCTTCACTGATATGTCTCCTAAAGCAATGGTCATAAAAGAAAGAATAAACAAATGGGACCTCATCAAATTAAAAAGCTTCTGCATGGCTAAAGAAAACAGCATTAAAATGAACAAAGAACCAACTAACTATATGGGAAAACATGTTTGCCAACAATGCCTCGGACAAGGGTTTGATCTCCAAAATATATAAAGAACTCACATGACTACACTCTAGGAAGACAAAAAATTCAATTAAAAAATGGACAAAAGACTTGAACAGACACTTCTCCAAGGAGGACATACAGAGGGCACAGAGACATATGAAAAGATGCTCAGCATCACTAGCCATCAGAGAGACACAAATTAAAACCACCATGAGATACCACTTCACACCAGTCAGAATGGCCATCATAAACAAATCAACAGACAAGTGTTGGGGAGGATGTGGAGAAAAGGGAACCCTAGTGCACTGTTGGTGGGAATGCAGACTGGTGCAGCCACTATGGAAAACAGTATGGAATTTCCTCAGAAAACTAAAAATGGAACTGCTTTTTGACCTGGCAATTCCACTGCTGGGAATATACCCTAAGA